>JAAAKQ030416329.1:0-24874 GCA_010016005.3 Zanna intricata
GGCTCCGTGATAACTACCGCATCCACATTGTATTTCCTGGCTATAACCTCCACAAGGTCATGTGCCAGCCTACATCTGTTTACATTAAGAAGTAAAACTTTATACATTTCCGGCACATGGCGCATCTATGCCTCCGGCGCCTTGAATAAACCTGCTCCTTACGATCTGCTCCCTTGGTCCTTGTCCTACTCTTTGTTTCATCTCCGGACAATCTGCCCGGAAATGTCCCTCCTTACCGCAGGAGAAACAGGTTCTACCTCTGTCGATACCCTCGCATCTATTCGCCCTATGACCAAGACCCCAGCATCTATAGCAGCGGTCGGTTTCCTCTCCGTGTACCACCCTGCAGTTCACCCATCCTACTTTGATCCTTCCGGCTTTGCAGATCTGTACTGCCTTGTCTGCAGGCAGCAAGACCGTAACAGATTTCGTCCTGCCATACGCCTCTCTAGCTGCAATCCCAACTAGATTCCCCTCATCTACCTCCTCCTTAACCAAATCTGCCTCCTTAACCAAATCTAACGTAATTTCAGAATAATGTAATTTTACAATCTGTATTATACTATATTTGGACATTTTCTTCTAAAATCTGCTTATTAATTCCATTCACTCATTCAGCTTCATCCGTTCATTGATCTTTAATTATTTTATTAACTTCGGTCCGATTTAATTACGCGAATCCTTGATCATTCCCACCCGGCCCTTTAAATAAGAAGCTGTTAGTGGGTAATGATGTTGTTTATTGGGGATGTGAATGGGGTAGAAGTATGATGTTTTGGTTCTCTCTCTCTCTTCTCTCTCAGCATATGTGTGTGTGTGTGTGTGTGTGTGTGCGCGCGCGCGAGCGTGCGTGTTTGTTTGTGCGCATAATTTTTTTTAGTTTGATGGTGATCGCTAATGGTACATCATTAGAGATTAGTAATGATTTGTTTAGTGTAAAAAAATTATTTTTGTTAAAGTTAAGTGTTTTTTCATTATATGTTTCAAAATCAGAGGTTATTTTGTATGTATTCGTAATTAAATTATCGAAAAAGTAATGAAAGTAGCATTCAGAAGTCAAGAACGATGTGAAAGGAGTTTACAATTTAAAATTGTTATTTTAATTGGTTATTTAATTATTATTATTTTAGTAATATATAACTTGTATTATTATTTAATTGTTTATTTCTTTTTAAATTTACCTAAGGAAGTTAATAACAGTAGAAATTTCACCGATCAATTAACTGGTAGTCATTTTCTAATAAAATTTGCTATGTTTTGTTGAATTCCGAATGGAAAGAATGTGAATAAAACTGTATTGTTGTTTGTAATATTATTTATAAATTTATTTACAGCAGTTATTGTAAGACTTTTTTTTTGCGGAGAGTATTCCCTACCAAACCGGGAATCAAATCTAAAACTGCAATTTAGTAGCCTCTTCTATTAATCATACTATTTTCGGGCTGTCTTATTTTATTCAATTTCTCAAACAAGGCTACCGCTGATATATTTAATAAATTATTAAAAATTATAAAAACAATGGATATTCCTTACCAGCAAATGAAGTGTGACTCTAGATCTTTAGATTTATTTCAAAACCATCATCAAGAGATAAAATATTATAATTAAGTTAAAAAATGAAAATAATATCAAAGATTAATATACTTACACAGTCATGACTATTGGCAATATTGAAAGAATATGAAGATACACTGGTGGATTAAAATGTAATTAAAAAGAAAAAGGAATGATATTTTATTTGATTAAATGTTTATTTATTTATATCTATATTTAGGACAAACATATTTTTAAAAAAATTATCATTTTTAAATAAATTGTTGCCCATTAATCAGATTTTTATGATTACTGTAACTGTGATATTTTTCTAAATTATATGTATTAAAATAGTTGTGAGGATTGCGATACGATATATGTCGGTATGACCAATCGTAAATTCTCTATACGTACAAAAGAACTCATGGACAATATTTAATTAAAAACAATAATTCAGAAAATTCTAACTTTGCTAAACATATATTAGATAATGTTCATACATACAATCCTAATACTTTTATGAAAATCTTAGACTTTTACAATTATTATAATACATAAAATTTAGAAAAATATTACATACACGTAATCATAAAAATCTAATTAATGTGCAAAATTTTACGTTTAAACACGTCCTAAATATAAATATAATGAAATAATAATTTAATCAAATAAGATTTCGTTCCTGATAATATGGTTTTCCTTTTAATTACAGCACAATCGAACATTGAATTTTCATTTTCTTTCAGTGTACTGTTGGAATGCATACAGTCATGACTATGCAAGAATTTTAACCTTTGACATAATATTAATATTTTTTTAACTTAATTGTAATATTTTATCTCTTGATGATGGTTTTGAAATAAACCTAAAGATCTCGAGTCACGCTTAATTTGTTGGTAAGGTTGGAATTTCATTTTTGAATCATTTATTTAGTTTTGTTATATATCATAAAATATTTCATGAAATTGAGTATAAGTGTTACTTATATGTTACAATATTATTATTTATTTGTTATCAGGTATTGAATAGTATTAAATAAAGAGTTAAATTTAGACTCTATTACTGCATTATTTTGTTATAACTGTTTTGTTGATTCATTAGTTGTTCTATAGATACAATGGTGTCAACTTTTCGTACGTACGGTCGTATGATGATGTGATTGTTTGTATGCGGCGGTACAGCTGGCTTTCCAACTCTCACAGGGCTTCGGAACCCTAGCTCGAGTACGTTCGTGTAAACTATACACATGTCTGCCGTCTGTCGGGATCATTGTTGTTTCACTGCAGCGGTTATATCTCTTATTCGAGTCCTCATCGATACACCTGCATACCAGTAATTATGCAGCCGGAACAACACATATATATATATATATATAGCTATTGTTTTACCTCTGTAAATTTGTTCTATTCTGACCTGGACGCAGACGTGATTATAATAGAAATTTTATAAAATTTACACTCTTATTTCAAATTGCGAAATTTATTTTTACCTGTTTTATTATTAACCGTCTGTAAATCCGATTAAAGCCTTCAGATTAAAATGATGAAATATTTACATGTTCACTTTTATTATTTTAGAGTTGAATTTTTAATTTAATTATAGCCGGTTAATGGTAGAATATATCTGTAATATAGGAGAAAATAGTGATATTGTTTACTGATTATTTGGCTTTATCGGATTTATTGCATCTGAAACTTTGTCCGTATAATCCCGTTTTACAGTTACCATCACACTTTTAAGGGTTTTCCTGTGTTACATAACATTCATTGACAAAATTCTGGTCGTTTTAACAAGAACCTAGCAGATATTACTTGATAATTATTTATAGGGCATCTTTTTTTTTAACAAAAGATTTGCGATCTAAAGTTTCACTTCTAATGAAGAACTTATGTAAAGAAGATAAATTAATAATATTACAGTTTTTTCTTATTTACCAATTGAATATGAAGTAAGATATTAGTAATCTCCTTGTGTTTACACATGTTATGATATTTATTTAATCATAATTTTAGTAACAGTATTTATTTATTAGTAATTAACATACAAATAAAAAATTTTGTTAAAAAACTCATTACAAAATATAAGAAATTTGTAGCACAATTGTTTACGTACAGAAATATTTTATGCGGTAGTTCAGTAGAAGACTCATAATTATGTCAATAATACATTCTAAAATAAAAATTTTCATAGAGATAATTTAAAAACGATGCAAATAGCAATAGGTTATAATCTCGCGTTCGTTTGAGGTTTAAAAATCGTCTCTCGAATGAAATAATTTTGCAATATGTGTATTTCTGAACGTGTTTTAAAGAATCTATGGAATACCCGCTCATTTTTATAGAGAAAATGAAGTTTTCGTCATTTCTGTACCCAAAAATAAATTTATATGTTGCGACTACACAAAAAAAAATGTAATCTGAATCTACCTTGTTTTTTTTGGGAAAAATTTACATTTTTTTTACACTAATAAATTATTCAAATCTCATTTTTATAAATTACTGCAATTTAGATGAATTTTATTTTCAGATATCAATATAACATGAAAATTATAGTACATCGAGCCTGTCGCTATCAAATGGTGTTAGGAAAATTGACGTTAACGAACCTAATTTTAATAAGTTTGTTATATGATATCCGAAATTAATGAAGACTATAAACACTGAAAGTTTCATCTAATGGATAATAGAAGTAAAGTTTAGCCTCAATCTTTTCATATTTGATGTCTACCGCCTTATTTTTTATACTTCTGCATATTAGTTTGATAATTTGTCAAAAATTCCATTACGTTAAGGTATTTTCCTTCTTGTCAAAATAGGTTTCTACATGAAATTATATACTTATATATTTTGGTAGGGTATCAAAATAATTACAAACAAACGGATGATATGAGTAACAGGGAAGAAATTATCCAATTATAGAAATAAGGTATCTTAGATAGGTCATTAGAATATTAAAGTTTAGTTGGATATGACACATCTGACAGTGATAAAATTATTGTTAAGAACAAGATAATTTCCTCGCCATGATATAACGGAAAGTGAGAAGTGAATTCGTTTCATTATTTTCTTTATTAAGCCCAATCAATTAATGTACAAAAGTTTTACACAGTCTTCTCTTTGTTCTCCTCAGATTGTTCTAATTATATAATGAACGTTTTTATTATTATGAAAGTAGCTATGAATTGTACTTCAGTATATACAGTATTTTACGTGCAGTGGATCACAAAAATTAACAGATGGAAAAGGTTTGTAGAGTATAAAGTTATCTACCTGTATATCATTAACGTATATCCAACTCCAGTCAACTTATTACATCAATGACATCATACGTAAGCAGAGTCGACGGAGTGACGAATTTATGGAAACAGTTTAACCTAGAGATCTTAATAACACTATTTTACTAGTATTCGTGCGGAATCTGTTTAAAATAAAATTAACGTTTTTATGTGTTTATGTTTATAAACATTATTTTAAGTTAGATTAATAGTTAAATTATTCTTAGTCGATGACCACAGTTACCGATATTCCTTGCAGTATTGTGACTAGTAAATGTATAAGAAAAGCGATTAAGGAATCTTAAGTTAGACGTTGTCAATTTATCTTAAAAAAAAAATGGAGTAGTAATAGTTTTGAATTCTTTTTTAATATTAGGCGCAACTTTTCTCTAATAAATGTATTATAGAAATTTTCAAAATCTCATTGCTTGTGAATCAATGCGTATATACTATCTGCAATAACCATATAGTTAAAAAAAAAAAATTCACATACAATTTTTACAAATTATTATTTTAAAATTTCGAAATTTGAATCTTATCCAACAAAAATCTATTTAAAAACAAACGTGGATGTCATAAGTACCAAAACTTATTGTCTTTGTAACAGTTCCTTTTTATGTATGTATTACAATGTAACCTAATATCTGATCTGAATTTCATCCAATAAAAAAAATTAGAACCTGTTTCTTCCCCATCAGTAAAGTTATTGCTAAAAATTGAATTATAATTTATTCACTTAGAGTTAACTGTTTCTTGAAATTTTTTGTGATTAAATTGAAATAAATGTATTTTGACTTGGGTCATAGCTATTAATGGATTCACTTATAAAAAAGTAAACTTAACAAGTTTATTCTGAATTAGGAGTTTCAACTTAGGAGATTTGTTTTAAACGATGAGTAATTTAATTAAAAATTATTATGCGATTAGTTTTTTTTATTAATTTGATTTATTTTTTGAATGGAATCGAATTTTTATTTATTTTCAATTAAATTATATTTTGAAATTATAAAATTTGAATTCTCAAAATACTGTATAACAGTACGACTGAAATAAAAATATAAATGTAAATGCTTTTTTCAAAGATATTACTAGTATACATGTATTATTAAGTATAATTGAAACACTACTCGAATAATTTCTTTTCCTCTAGTTTTCTTTATGCAATAGAAGAGAAAATTTATAATTCAAATTCAGTTTTACATCATTCCGTCGGGTTGTTTAATAAATCATCAATTTGGTAATACACATGCGCAATTGTGCGCATATGTATAATATGTATATTTATATTCGTTTTACTTTGAGAATTATTACATTTATTTACGTTATTGACATTTATATGTATATAAATTTTCATTGCAGCAGCACTTTAATATTACATCATCTATTAACTTCTTTTTAAACTGATTACAGGATCGGGGCGTGCATACAAAAACATTTACACACAAGCACACGTGCTTTCATAAGTGATATTAATGCATATTGCCTCTTTCAAGTGTAAAGTTAAAATTATTGAATTTCCAAGAATTACTTTCTTTTTGACAATATGAAAAGAATTCATATATTTTTTTGTGCATATAGTTATAATGAAATTGTAATTTGTCGTATAGCTGTATATACATGTAAGAAGGAACATGGTGTCTGTCTCAACGGTCATTTAACTCTGTTTTTATTAAAGTTAAATGTGCAGAAATCTCCTTTCGTTGTGAAAAGTCATCATTTATAATTAGATTGTGGTTTTGTGTATTTTTTATTCCGTACTTTAGATGCGATATTTTTATAATGATGTTTAATAATGTAACCGTTATGAACCTTTTACTAAATTGAATTTCCATATTTTATGCTTTACTAGACCTTCCATCTTTTTTATATATTTATGAGATGTACGAGTATAAAGAAAAGTGTGAGGTCGGGGATCTGATGTAACAACAGTAAAGGTTGTTGTAAGCGTCGTTGTGAATCTGGGGGGATGCTACTAAATGTAAGGTGACAGAATGCTCTTAGGAAATTTTATTTTTATATAATATTTTTTACATTGGGCCGTACCAAAAATGATGATAGGACGGAGGGTTGGTAAAGTTTTATCTTTACTTACACGACATTTCTATACATATAAGAATCGTGTGTGCCCGTGTTTGAATCATCTATCTTATGTATTCTTAAAGAGTAAATATTAAACATTTTTTACTTTACACATTTTTTTTTTGTTCTATGATGTATTTTAAAAAATTAAAAATTTTAATGGTAATATCAATGCACACCACAATGATGCTGATAAATTCCATTCTAACAACTTTTCTTGTATTTTATTAATCTATTTTTTGAAAAAAAAACCTTCGTAAATATTAATTTTAAATAGGAATCAATATCTATTTAAAAATTCTTGTTTTTGCTTTATTTTCTATCCGTTTTTATCTATGAAACGTAACAGAAAACGGAATACTATACTCATAACAAACCGAATAACTATCCAAAAAATATTTTAATTTGTGTATGTTCACATTTGAGGTATGTTCACATTTGAGGTTTGGTGTTTCATAGATTGATGTATGTTATGTTGAGTAATCATGTAATAAAGAAATGTCTCAACTAATTCGTATCTTTTTAAATATTTTTAGCGATTAATAACTTATTTTATATTCTGTGTGGTGAAGTGATTTCCGGCTGTGTTAGTACGTGATGTAAATAAATGTAAAAGACGTTAGACAAGTGAAAAATTTTGAAGAAAAATGGTTTCTCAAAAATCCTCTTTTTTTAAGTAGAAGTTAACTTTTTTTTTAATGAATATTATTATGGTATATATACTTGCAAGAGTATACTTATATATAGTATAGTAAGAGTATATACTTATATATAGTATTATAGTATGGTATATATACTTGCAAGAGTTATAGAACTGGAATTTTTTTTTCAAGTAATTACATTGTTTATTTAAATTATAGATTTTTTTTAGTAACTGTGATGATGAGATTTTAAGTTAAAAACTTTTCAGTTTTATGTAGTCATGTTTGAATTTTTTGGGAAGTTGTGACATTTGTCTAGATTAAAATGCCAGTCATGGCTTGGAGATTGGCATCCCATGAGTCAGCATAGTAGACCTAATTGTTATTTGTTATACGTATTGTCTTGAGTATGTACAGCGTTCAGTTCTTTGACTGACCTTAATGCTTTTAAGAAAGTAAACCTTTTCTTTTAATTATGATCTGAAATTTTGCTTAATCATTTTATCTCACCTTAATAATAGGCGATTCGAATATTACTCATACGATGTAATGACATTTAATATGGTTTGTATTGCGTAAAAATTATTAATTATTATTTTTTTTTAGTAGGCTTAAATAAAAAACACATTTGAGCTACGTATAAGGCGTATTAAATTTTACTAACATAGTTTTTTTAATTTTTAATTAAGGTTTTTTCTTTGTCTGTTATTTTGTCATCAAAACCATATAATTCTCTTACTTTTCCTTTGATATTAACCCGGTCTTCTAATTATAAATGCTAACATCGTAACTCTTTTCCGGCCTCCGTGGCGCGAGTGGTAGCGTCTCGGCCTTTCATTCCGGAGGTCCCGGGTTCGAATCCCGGTCAGGCATGGCATTTTCATACACGCTACGCATCATTCATCTGCATCCTCTGATGTAATATACTTAACTGTGGTTCCGGAGGTAAAAAAAAAAAAAAAAAAAAAAAAAAACGTAACTCTATGAATACAGTAAGGCACCGATTTCTTTATTCTGAACTTTCACGGTTTGCTGTGTAAATCCTAAACCGATTTCAGCACTGATATAAACAAAAAGTATAAAAAAAAAGAGTTCACTGATAATTTTATTTGAAACTGACAAAGTTGATCTAGAATCTGTAGGCTCAAATTTGTTACCAATAGTGGGAAAAACGTAACTGGAAAATTGCTAATGAAATATTGAACATTTTAAAATTCTTATGTAAATATGAATGAAAATATTAAAAAAGGAAATAAAAGGTAAGAACCAATGGAATATTAGGTTTTTAAATGAGAAGAAGATATGTAATATTATGGTATAAGAGATGTAATGTTATTTGTAAATATCAAACGTTGTACAGAAATTATGAAACTCAAGATATGGAGCTGTACCCTCTGCAGCTGTACTTTTTTTAATTTTGCGTAAATAAGGGAAAAAATAACATAAATAATAACAAGAAAATAAATTACAACTTTTGTTTTAAAAATACGGGTAAAATGTTTAATTAGTACTGCGCTCTTTATTAAAGTTATTATTACATTCATATGTAGACGATTTAGTTTTGTTCTTCAAAACTTTATCCATTATTTTAACACTATATTACATCTATTTGTATAAGTATTTTAATGAAAACTTTCTGTTAATAAAAAATAATACTATAATAATTAAAACAAATTTAAATTAGCCGAAGTACTGTTATTTGAGTTTACCTATTTAATTTACAACTATTCTTCCTAGAACTACATTAACCATAGTTAAAATTATTTAAATTAAAAATAAATAAAAATAAACTTAATGTTATGATATATGATACATTAAACATTTTAATGCCTACGGATATTTATTATTTGTCTGGAGTTTTATGTGTAATAATAGTATGTTTATTAATGTGTTGTTGAACATACAGCTTATACATAAAATGTTAATCCAATAAAAGATGTAAAGAGAATTACAATTCATGAAAATTTTAAAGTAACTTTTTTTTTAAATAGCGATATTTTATATTGCATTGAGAATACGTTTTTCCTTCATTCCCGGGCCGGATCTGCAATGAAGCATAGCACAGCCCGGGGGACGACTGGTCAGCCCTACGGTTCGGATCTTTTTGATGATTGCCTCTAACCCCCCAGGACGAGAGCCAGAGTCAACAAAGTCAATCTTGGCTCACGCCCCAGAGGCCGGAACTCGGTTCTTATGCCTGCCTCAGATGCGGTTCTCCCGTGAGGAAGGCTTCACCGGGACCTAGTATTTTGTTTCTATTCGGGTGTAGTGTTGGGGAGAAGGAGTATCCGTGCTTCCTCATCGCCGTCCATCGGTGCGAGCACCAACGAACAGCAGCTTGAAGATACAGATCAAGATGACGACGACGACTATCAACACGATGGCGATCATAAGAAGTTTCATTTACAAGTTGGTCACCAAACCAGCGTGTGGCCCTCTAAACTACAACTCACACATTTACGGGGGGCTGTACTCTGGGCCCGATGATGACCATCTTGACCATAGTTAAAATATTTACTCGTACGGTCGGGACCCTGAAATCCCGTTGACATGTGCCCTAGGCCCCAACAACTAAAACAATGGTCCTCCTGCTCCCATATCCGCAGAACACCCATCCTATCTGGAGTCTTTGCGCCACCAACTTTTTAGCAGCATCATTGGATGTAATCACGGTGGCGTTCTAGTAGTGCCAAAGGCTGGACGTAAGGAGGACACCCGAAAAACTGCTTCGGTACCTACCACAGCTCTCACAGCAGCCGTTACTTCCTTCTGTGTGGTTGTTTCTTCCACATCATGAATTTGAATCACCGCGTGTCGATTACCACGTGATATCAGGTGTCAACAGGGAAATCTGGTTGTTTTCCGCGAATAACGGCTTTCAGAGCAGCAGCCTTCTCGGCTTTGCGTACTCGAATACGTAGCTCATCATTTCCTCCTTGTCTAAGGGATAAGTTATTCCCAACCTTCTGAGCTTGCTTCACTTCCTAAACCAAGTCTGAGAAGGAGCGTTAAATCGACCGCGCAACAACTGTGCCATTCTCTATTTCAGCGGAGTAGAACGACCGTCCAAGTCCACCTCAAGGAGAACCTTCCCTCGAGGCTTTTAGTATTGTCGCCAGGGTCAATGTCTCGCCCTGTGGGGCATCATAAAAAACTGTAAATCGCCTTGGAGACGGCGTATTCTCATCTTTGTCTAGTAATCGGCAATCCTCTATAATGCCCTGGCTATGGCTCCAGTGCAAATCCCATAGTTACCATCATGCGAATGTGGGGAGAAGTCTACAAATCGGCATGAATCAGCTGTTCCCATTGAGTCTTCAGCTACATGAACTACACGAGTCATTACCTTAATAGGCCACGCCAGATCGGCTACTTCTACAAATTCATCATTAGGAAAGACGGGGTCAAAACATCTTACAGGTTATCATTACGTGGAAGGGTTTGAGTCCCAACCTCAGCAAGTATTATATCACGTGTTCTCACAACCGCCAGATCTAATAACGATGTCCATGCGACATCAGATAACTTCCTCTCTATCGATATCATACTTTTGAGAGCACATATGATGGCACCTGTAGTATTAGGACAGTCCTGCTCTAGCCCTTGTAGCCACTCAACAGCTTTAAACAACTCCCGAAGAGTTACCACCGAGATGTGACCATTGATCGGTTGAATACTTCAGACTGGGAGTCCAAAACCTCGACATCCTGATTATTGATCATCTGAGTTGTAGTTACCACTTCTGAATCAACAGGAGTTCTGGTATTAGCCCTAAGTTTTCTTCTTGGATCCGCCAAAGGTGGATTCCGAGACTTCGTACACTTGTTACCAGTTCGTGTCTCTTTGGTAGCGCATTCCTGCAGTTCCATTTCATTGGGAGCTGGAGTGAGACCAGAAAACTGACTAAAACGCCGACTGCATGCTGAACTGTGTCCTTGTTCACTATATTTCTGAATGTACCATTTCCGTGCGTTTCCTCCGTCTCCTGCCTTTAGGTTTGATCTCCGCAATCTGCGAAACAAATGGGGATTTATTTCCTGATATAGTTGGAAGTGCCTCGCTTGACAATGATATCATATTGTCTAAGGAGGGAAAACAGGTATAATATATCTTATCACCATCACTATCACCAGAGGCTAGTGATGATGATCCTCGCTGAATAATTATCTCCTCTGCGTACTTCTTAAATCATCTCAAGAAGCTCTTCTCGGGTCTGATTGAGTCAACCAATTAGGCCCACAACGAGTATTTGATACTATGTCCTTTCTATGTCCGGGATTTTATAGTCAATAAGTAGTGAAATACACTTATAATACGTATAATAAAGTAAATTTTATACCAATATAAACAAACTTTGTATACATTAGTAAACAAGCCTTAGTAATACCTAGCAAACCTAAAAAACTAGCAAACTTTTCAAAAAACACTTATAAATAATAGTGATAAAAACTGATAATAAACTGATCATTCTATTAAAGATGTGTGGATAAATCTATAAAAACCACGCTCGACATCCAAAAACTATCAGAAAAATTCAAAATGTAAAAATAAATATTGCTAGACTAGAGCAAGATGGCCGCTCATTAGAACCGTAAAGTCAAAATTAAATTAAGTAAATAAATTAATAAAACAAAAAAAAACCTAAAAAATAACGCAATACAATGCAAAAAAATGATAAACTAACAACAAACCAGGAATAAAAGAACACAAAATACAATGAAACTTTGAAAAAATATTCGAAGATGGAGCGAAGAAAACAGCGTCTCTCACTGACAACAGCTCGCAATGAAAATACTTGCTTTAGCCAAATTTAACGACAAAATAAAAAGTTTGTCTTGGCTATGTTCGTTCGGCCAGTTCCTCATGGGGCTGAGGCAGACAAAGGAGACTGCCTCACGGTCCCCAATCGCTGATCTGGGTGATCGACACCACCGGCAAGTCAATTATACATGCAAATCCAATACTTGCCTCTACCAAGCGGTTTCCTCCATCAGGACTGAAGTCTAGAAAATATCCTCAGGCCGGTCCCAAAGGACCAATTTCTGAAGATCTTCGTCAGCAACACCATTATCATTCGACGAAACTCCGCACTTAACCAGGGTGAAGCCCGGTAAGACCTGCATCTGGTGTTTATAAAGCCATGTCCGTGACAATGAGATGTGCTTGGTTGTTCTCTTCTATCGTACCGAGTTGATCGTCCCTCCTGAGGCTCCATGTATATTTCATCAAAAACATCCTGAAAAATCTTCATCATACGAACATAGGCAACCATGTATTCTAAGCACTCCTTGATTTCTACTTTTTTGTTCGTATGCTACCGTACAAGCGAGCTGAATCCTCGAATGAGGTTAAACAAAAAAGTCATGTTATTAAAAAAACACCTCTTTTGTAGTGTATGACTCAAACGTGCACCATCTCTTCCTCCCTTCCGACTCACCACCCTCCATGAGGAAAACGTCCGGAAATGACCACACTTTTCCAATTCAAGGCCTCCTCTGAGGAATACAAAGAATTCCTATCATCAGCCTTGGACTTCTTTGTTTCCTCAGCAACCGGTGGAGAAAGGCGTAATCTCCGTTTTCTAGATGTCTTTGAAATTCGGTTAAAAAATTTGGTTACAAAATAACCAATTGGTTAAAAAATTGAAGTTCTTTTGGGAGGGGAATTCTGAAAAGATCCCGGAAATGGGCCGGAAGTCACGCCCTGCCTATTTTCATGTGAAGGACCTGAAGCATGATGTTTTTACTGAGTCGGTGGCGTTGTTTGTGGGTTATACTACTACAGAGTTGAAAGTCACTTTCTTGTTCCCGGTTTATGATGGTTCCCCGATTCTGACGGTTTTGGTTCCAGGTTTCGCAGCTTGAAAATTAATGACGGCGGGGAGGATTCCGATGGGCTGGATCAATTGCCGTATAATCGGGAGGAAAAAGGAGATGAAGTGTTATCGATGTGACGAGAGCGAACACATGGCAGTGAGGTGTAGGGGCCCGGATCGTTCCAAGCTCTACTTTAGATGCAATGTTGAAAGCCGAAGTAAGGGTGAGTGTCCGCAGCATGAGAGATACGTGGCGTACAAGAAAAAGAGCGAATGCCTCCAACGGATAATGCAGGGAATGGTAGTGTCCCAACGGGGATTGCAGAAGCGGGTGTAGGGATCGTTGCGGATAATGAGACGTCGTTTGTCGAAGGTAATAGCGACGACTGCTGTGACATTTTCAGGAAAGATTGCCTATTGAGGCGTTCTCTGGAACTCTGGAGCAGAAGGGCGATAGATCCTTGGGGGAAGTCCCCCTCTCATCTATCTGCCGATATTATGATGAGTAGCAGGCAGGCTGGAAGTCTGTAGTCGACCTGAAGGGGAGAGACCGATTTAGTTTATTAAAAAAATAAGTTTACATGATAAATGTCTCTGTGCACACACATTCTATGAAATTTAAACTGTAAATAAATTGTAACTTGTGCGTTTATTTTTATGCAGTTATAATATCTTTGATTCTATATTATTAATACTAGTTTGTTAAATATGAACAGACTAATATTGTTATTTCAAATCTAATGCAATTATAACTTATGTGCGGCTTGTATAAATGTAGAATATATACCTAAAGAAGTGAACTGCGAGACAATTTCAAAAGACCTGTTTTGATGCTTTATATTTGAAATGGTATTCAATTGTTATCGTTCACATAAGTGCTTGTATGCGTATTATTTAGTATATATTTATAATCGTGGCATACAACTGTCAGTTGATTCTGGCAGTGATTGAAATGAACAGAAGCAAATCGTATGACAATATTATGCTTTGCTAGTTATTTGTTCGCCCTTTGCGAAGTGGGGGTTGTAATTTATTGGCATAGCTTGGGGTCGAATTAATTCGCTGAAATTGAGTTCTATAATATACCAAATCTGTTTATTACAGATCTGTATTACTTGATTCGCGTACTTGTTGTTTCGTATCCACTATTGAGAGATATAACAAAATCGATGACATACTCTTTGTTCATGATATTATAATTTGGATGTTTATTTTTATACTAGTTCAGGTTAAAACTGTACTCTTACTGTTTCTAGTATTATAGTTTATTCTTTAATGTCAACAGTAGGTTCTCATAAAAGAGACTGTTTATGGTAAAGTACAATCAGAGTTTAGTGAGGATGTAGTAAATAATTTTGGAATAGTAGTAGAAAGGAGTAGAGTTTGACTAAAAGAAATTATTTATAATGATTGGGTCGGATTTTTTTGCAGGTAGGTGTGTTCAGTTTAATAATATTTCCACGAATTATGCAAGTTTCTATTCTTTGGATAAGATTCCTTGAAGGAATTTGAGGTCTGTTCTTCGATAGTTGTTTAGTTTTTGAAAAAAAAAAACTTTTTTTAGCAACAATTTAACAAAACATTTTAATAATTGATGTACTATTCTCATCCCGTTGAGAGATAATTAAATCATCCCTCATTTGAACTTCCTTGTTCCCTATTCTGACTTCTCCTTGTGATATTTCACAGATTATTGTCAGATGCCTATTGGATTCTTACTAAGAATGTGTTTAGTATTTAACTTTGTTTTTTGATAGGCTAGTTTACCTGTCTTCCTCTCAGGGAACGCTTTTCCTTATTGGGTTACTTTATACAATGTTTCTAGCAGGGACTGAGCTGGTTTTTCAGGTAATTCTGAGCTTCCTTATGTCAGATAGACAACATATTCTCTAAAATAATGGTGAAGTGAATAATAGTTAATCATCATTAACGCATAGAAATTTATTAGGATGTAGGATTTAGCAGATGATATAAAACGTTTTGCTAGGAGTAAAAAGGAATTAATAATGCATTATGAAACCTTGATTTTTGTTTTAATCGGAGGACGTTTTTTATTTTAAGGTTTTTGTTTTTGTTTTAAGGTAGGACGAATAAGTATCTATTAACAATATAAATAACTAATTAGTAATAACAGAGAATAGTTTTTGCTGTTTTAATTTAAAAATTAAAGATCTAATTGTTATTAGTTGCAATGGCACATAAGCAACTCATTACCGTAACTTGAAAATTATTATTATCATCATTATTACTTGACTATTTTCGTCATAAACTTCATGGGTGATTACCTTCTACCATGCAATCTGCTTAGCGTGTTAACGCTTTTTATGTTCAACTTTACGATTCTTAATGCACATTGAAACAGTTTAGAAATTGTTTTAAAGTTACTTCTTTTTATTAATGTAAAAAATTTACTTTCTTCAAGACAATTTTATGTGATTGAATTAGTTTTATTACCCATAAATTTATTAGAAGTAGTTATTTAATTTTTTTTATCATTTTAGATTGTATTTTCAAATGATTTAGAAATCATTTACCCAAAATTTCTCTGGAAGCCATTCTGCGTGACAATAATAAATGGTTTTTATACATCGCTAAAAGTATTAAATATATTTGTTAGATGTGCTAGATATAGTACACTTTTGTCTATAAATTATTTTTCGAATTTTAATATTTTAATAAAATCATTAATTCTTTTTTAGTATTTTAAATCGTAAAACTAGTTGATAAGTCCTCCCCGAAAGATCACTTCGTGTTGACAGGGCTTTTGCGGCCAATTCTAAGATATCAGATAGTAAACTTGTTAATGCATACAATCAATTCCGTCTTTATTAATAAAGGTTTATAATTTGCATCATTTAATTTTCTAATAGGCTAGTTAATTACAAAAAAGGAAGATTATTGTCTGTTTGTATTAAGAAGTGATGAATTTAAATAAATACTTTTCCGATAGATAATAGAGCAATTTTGTACATATGAATAAATAATATATTGCTTATTCTTTTCCTTATTTTTTTTAATATTTATCGCCTTGTATATTATATAAAAAGCCAAACTTTTTAAATCGGTTTAAAAGAAAAAACATTCTTTGGGAAACTAAAGCAGAATTTACGTAAAACTTTTCAGTTCAGTCATTTGTGTTTTATCGAACGTTAACAATTAGACTTTAAATAATTACGATTGATAGGTCTCAACTGCTGGTGAAACAGCAAAACTATTCTAAATTCGTCATAAATTAATACAACATATTTATACGGTTAGTAATACTAACCTTTCGATAAACTTAAGTCACGCTTGCGTAGTCACCCAGAACAAAGCAAGCGACAAAGGCACGCGCCGAAACTCTTAATGATCTATAAGAATCATCGTCTAAATTGCTGCAAAAGGAATTTATGTAATAAAAAAACCCCTTTTGTTTTTTTTTTTCATTTATATAAATCTGTTCATTTTTTTTGTGTCTAAATTCCTTTTTACTCTGGTTACCGAAAGTGAGAGAGCTTTATGCAATTGGGATGTAGTTAATTAAAATAATAAATTCATTATCAGTTTTTATTGTTATTTTAATTGTAATTTTTTTTTTTTTAGAATAAATTAAATTTTTTTTCTGTTCGACATTAATTTTTTAATCTTCCCGTCAACTCTTACTTACCTTCTTATTTTGCCTTATCCTTTTCCTTCCTTCCAATTTTTTCATTTTAAATTTCTTTTTATAACCAAATTAAATAACTCTGAATTCTTTAACATAGCGAATCCATTTAGTTATTCTTTTTGAAACAATCTGTAGCAAACTTTCTTTTCATCTGTTATTATAATTTCTTAATATCGGACTTGGTATGTGATTAAATATGAAAAAAATCAAAATTTAAAAAATAAAAAAAAATAAAAAAATGTTATAATTTCCAAAAAAAAAAAAAAAAAAAAAAAATGGGAGATGCTATCAGTTTAGTACACAAATATTATCGTAAACTGTTTGAAACATTATATAATTGTGCTTACTGTAAGTTTCTACTTATAAATATTATCTTTACTCAAATTAGACATTTTAATGACTTATTAAGAAGAAATAACGGATAATTTACTTATGCTATACAACAATAAACATTACGAATTTTTTTCTATGTACGTAATAAGATTAATTTAGAAAAATTTTTTCCTATGTATATATATATATATATTTGTTTTTTAATAATGTTGACATATTTTGATACATACATCGCGATATCTGATTTTTAGTTTCAAATTCTTATTAAATAGGCTACACTATTTAACTAATCTTTACTATTTAACCGATTATAACTATTTAACCGATATTTACACCAATTTTTTATTACACCATTTTTTTTTCAGAATGTAACCTTTGTGTAAATCGAGTCCTTATACATAAATGTTGAGTGAAATTTCACGAGGTGAATTTATAAAAAAAAAAAACTACAAAAAAAACATATAATTTATTTTCCTTACATTATTTTTATTATATTCTTAGCTATGTTATTTCTTCTTTTGTTTTTCTTACATTATAAGAAAGGAAGAAGGCACGAATGACAGCGGATTTTGCTAAGCCAGGACAACGGTGGTTGTATATAATTCAACAAACCTGGCAGCTTTGCCTGGCTACCTCTTAATGCAAGTTTCCTGTACAAAGCCATACTTCCCCAACGCTTTATTTTATTTTACTTTTTTATTTTTTACAAAGCAAGTTTACTTCTTTAAAAAAATACAGTTATAACATTTATTTAATACCGAGTTCAAATATTGTTTTTATCTTTTGTATTTATTACGTGGTAAAACTAAAGGAAAAAACTGAATAAGAAGCTGCATTTACTGTTATAATTTAGCGTATCTGGTACAGGCATTGAGGAGAATAAGTTGGAAAAAAATTATTTGATTTATGAAATATACTGTTTATTCACAGAGTTAAAGCAATACTTTATCTTAATTTATTAAACTTATAAAAACGTTGCATTTTCTTTTGAGTCGGCAAATATACTATCAATTTCAGAGATGATGTCGAATGGTTTGTTTTGTTTCATAAATTTAGGTTAATCAGCAGTTTTACATTTATACTGTATAAATGTGCATTTAACAGTAAAAAATGTTTTACACTATACCCTATTATTGAAAAATATATTACAAATATGAAAAAAATTTCTCCTGGACAATTTACAAAAATGAGAATTTATTAGTAGATAAGAGTTTTATGCGGTATTGTATCGTAAATTAAGACATATAGTTATTCCTTAAGCGAGTTTTAGTTCTTTATAAATGTCATGAGTCGTGGGAATAGTCTCTTATTTGTAACGAAATTGACCTTTAGAGTCAAACTTGTTATTTTATCTAAAGATATTTTCATACTCCGAATAAAAGAAAATACTGGGGATTGCATAACACACTATAAAACATATTTCTTATTCTTCACATTAGAAAACAAGTGTATTTTTGAATCTTCAATAATATTTCAACGATTATTGACCGACCCGAACAGCGTATAAGACGAATCAAAGAATGAATAAACTACTGACACATTAGATTAACTGTTTTATGATAACGCTTCTGTTGCTTGTAATGTCGTATTAATTAAAGCCGTAGTAATTTAAATGTCTATATTACTCATGATAAAGCATATTACCTATAATAGAAATTTATTATTTATTTTAGAAAATTTAAAAGTCAAGAAAATTATATATAATTTTAACATAATTACCACTTTTCAGATAGAAAGTGAAAAAAATCTTTATTATTTATTTAATTTATGCATTTTTATATCACTTAAAAAATGTAGAAAAGATTTCATATATATATATATATATATATATATATATATATATATATATGTATAATTAAAAATTAAAAAAAAAGCTGACAACACAGTTGTAGGATTTTGCCATCACGCAGCTAAAGCCGCGTTGCGGGAATGTCCTACAACTGTGGGTTGTTTCTGATGCACGGCCTACACACAAAGATTTAATTAAAAATATTTAGCATTTTATTTAAATATAATATTTTTTCGTTTATTTAATTCTGTGATTCTAACTAAACGCACTCGAATACCGTATTTATTTCGCGCGGATGTGGCGGTACTAGTGGTGACTGACGAGACTAGCTACACTAATGTAATTCACAACTTTCATAGGATAAATTTCGCCTATAAGGTCAGCAAACTGGTATAGCCGCGAGGCATAACTTACAAGTACCGAGTCAACCAGGCGATCAAGTTCGAAATCCGCCCAACCGAGTTACTTTTTTACCATTGTTTTAAACTACAGAACATCATTTATATGTAATGCATACATTATCTGTAGGGTTCTCTTATGAGTTTGTTTTTGATAAAGAAACCATTTCGAAGTAAATTTTTCATTACAAGTTAATCAGTTGCAAACGCTAAGTTTTATGATATTTATTGTTTGAAGGTGATATTCTAAAGTGCTAATGCTGATTAATGAGTCTTGTTTTTAAGTGAATAGGTTATCTAAGAAATGTAATTTTTATGTTACGTGATACAAAGATGATTCATCAAAATATCATAACTTGTATTAAAAACATGATAAAGATATGACCTACGATAAGTTTCAAGGCTTAGAGTTTGCTTTGTCAATTTAAATATGAGATTTTTGGTCACGTCTTAACTTGATAATACGTGTTTGGGAATATGCCAGCATCTTTCGTGTGGGTTGATACCGGATAGATTTTTTTTTATTTGTACAATGTTTGGAGCAGAGAATTAAATGATTTTTTTCTTTTTTTAATGAAAGTATGTATAATATCCAGTATCGTTTTTAATGAGTTATAGTAATCATATTGACATGATTAGCTTTTTAAATAAGGTTGAGTAATTTAGAGGGAATTTTGTAAAGTTTTTTGTATTTACATAATTTGTGAAAAAGTGAAAACAATTTCATGCATAGCAATTAATTATAAATTTAATAATCCGAATATTTTAACATATTTTGTATGTAGAATACACGCTACATTTTATAATTTTTGCGATATTTCTGACATTACCTACGTAATGTATTATTACGCACTGATAAGATTTATTTATATTTTAAAACTATGTTTCGTACTTAATTTGATAATCTTCATTTGTGAGCTGTGACTAGTCATGGTAAAATTTGTCATTGAATTTGAAACTTATAATTAGTTTCATTATAAATGTAAAAAACTGAAGTCTGTATTTTATTTAACAATGCTGATGTTAATTTATGAAATTTTATTTAACTACTGTAAACTGAAGTTTAAAAAAAAAAATTACAGACTCATGTTGTGGGGAAATTTTCTGATAAAATTTTGGGATCAATATCTCCACAGGGCAGGAGAGATGGTTTTTTGGGATCAATATTCTCAAAATCTTGCAAATACAATCCCACTTTACATTAAACTCAGTATGTACATGCAAGCTTATCTTACCATTTCTAAAAAAAGTTTGCTCCAAGATACCTCCATCTAAAGAAATAAAAATTCTGTACTTTTTTCTATGAAACTTATCTCAATTTTTGGTTTTTGGTTTAATTCTGAAATAAAAGGAATTATTTTTACGACTTGTGTTATTTATGCAGGCAGTATATAAGTGTTTTCATTCATTCTATTCTTCAATAATTTTATTCTTAAAAAAAGATCTGGAAATATTTTTTTTCCTTGCTCTGTTTCGAATTTATAAATTCTGGATGGTTGGTTTTCATCATATCATTTTTATGAATTTAAAAACACTGACATATGAAAATTCTTTTTGAAAACTTTTTATTTATTAATTTTTGCATTGGGCTTATTGTGTATTTATTATTTACACACTCAAAGGTACTTGACAAGAAAATCTCTATCAAGTGCTTTAACGATTAAAACAAAATGGAGGAGATTAAATTACAAAGGCAAAGAAGCTTAAAAAAAAGAAAGTATATAAAAATAAATTGCACGCATATATATCGCTGAATCATGAGATTTTCAAAGGAAATGAATGCTACTACGGAGATACGTACGTGTGTTTGATTGTAACTTTGTGAGCAATCATTTTATCAAAGCTCTGCGACTGATTGCGAGTTGAATTTTTTATAGTATAATCGGAAATATTAAAATATAGGCCTTCATTTTCAATTGTTTGGTACTGGTTTGATGAAAGAGAGCTGTTACTACTGTTAAATCTCAAAATTTTTATTTTACTTGTTTCATTTTTGTATATATATATATATATCTTTATCTTTTTTCTTTTAATCTTTCTAAATTATTTTATAACTAACAATTCTTATGAGTGATATTTTATTAACACAATTAATTTCATTAGTGAATATGTAATTGTGATTGAGTTAGTATTTTATTGAAATATAAACTCTTTATACATTTAAAAAATTCTATTTTACATTTTTTAAACATGAATTTCTATAACATATCCTGTAAGAGGAATTCTAAATACAACAACTCGCTAGGAAGGAGGTTTTTAGCGGGCGGTGATTTGCTTCAGAAAAAAACAGTTACACTTGCCACAACAATGTTCCAAACTGCTAGATTATGCTCTGTGTTCTTTGCAACACAAATTGGGGAGCCGATAGATCATGTACGTTACGTTTTTATTATTTCTTAGTTCGTTCCTGCTAAGATTAAAGTTCGACTATTCTTCAGCCTTTCTCACTAGATAGTTAGCTTCCTGATCTTATAAAAAAAAATAAGATGGCTGCTTCAACAAATTGTACACATAGTAACCTCCTACTTAACCCTTTACCTGACTTTAATACTATGTACAATATCTAAGCTTATCTGTATCATACTTTTGTGTGGTATTGATATAATCTCGGTATAATATTTTTTATTATTTCAAAAATTAAACTTTCTCATAAATTATTTTTGCAGTATTGATAAATTTTTGATTTAATTTTCTATAGTCTATATTTGAATACGTGTTTTTACAACTTTGTATAAAATTATGGAAACTTATACTAGTAATTATTTCGTTATACTTATTAAAACAAAAATATACGATTGAATTCAAAAAATGAAGTTGCTTGTAATTTATTTTTAAGAGTTAATTATTTTGATGGTACTGTATTTAATGACATCACTAATAATAAATAAGTTTTTGAAGTCGTTAGAGTAACGTTCTTGCATTTTTCACTCTATTATTAAAAAAATAGAAATATGATTTTGAAAAAAAAAATTAAAGAAATCAGTGGAAAAAGGGCTTTATAAAACTAAAATATCAATAATTTATTAGAAAAGATAAATAGATATTTTTAAATAAATAAACCGACTAAGTAAATAACAGAGAACACTAAAGCGAAGTCCCTGTATAAACTTATACAGTTCTATTTATAAATTTTATCTATTTAAAATATCTTTAGTAAAATCCCATTGATTTACTTTTTTACAAACTTTTTGTGATGTGTGCATTTAAAAAAAAAATCATATAAATATGTATGATTTTTAGGACTGTTATAACATCTAGTTGTGCACCTTCCCTTTTGATTGCAATCGATTGGACCAAAAGTTCCAAAACAACTCAAAATCCAAAAAAATTGTGCATTTTGGACGTTTTCCTAACTGCAGTAATTAACCCTCATAAGAGATTTTCAAGATATATCACAAAAGTAGTTTTTCATTAGTTTCAGAGTTAAAACTAAATAAATTTTAATTAATGAAATATTTGGATCATACAAGGGAATGGCTTATCGGTTCAAATCCGACTTCATATCATTAAAATTTTTTTTTTATGTTTAAAATTTTTTTATGTGTTTGATGTGTTTAAAATTGTCACTGTAGATACGAAGGAACATAAACTTATATATGTTTATTTTGCTAAAAGTGTGTTATTATTAAAGTAATTGATTAATATTAAAAAAAAAATTGTAGTACAAAAAAAAATTGATTAATATTTATAATTTGTGTTTTTGTTTTAGTCAAAAATTTAGTTAAAAAGAAAGTAATTTTTGGCTCTAATAGGTATAAACTACGTTACCTATTAGAGCCAACAATCATTTTTTTTTTTAGTTAATCCCAAAAATCATTAGGATGATCTCTTGATCGTACCTAGTAATGTTTTTAGCATAATTTTTAACTCGTAATTTGATTTTGTAATGTTTGCATACAAATGGAAAACATACCAACCTTAATGTAATTCATTACTGGAAACATTTATTAATAATATTCATTATATTAGATTATTCATTTTTAACCATTAAGGTTTCACTCGCTGTAAAATGAGATGCTTTACTAATACAAAGTGTTTTTTCCTCTAACATTGAATATGGGTGACTTAGCGTAATATGAGAATTAGAAAATGGAAGATATATATATATATATATTAATTAATTAAATATGAATTTCTATTTTCTTTATGTACCAATTATTAATTTGTAAAAAGCACTATTTATTGTCCATAACTATTGTTTAAAGATACATCCGTAGTCATAGCGGTTCTTTTGTGTACCAGTGAATAGATTATCCATTTGTTGGTTTTTATAAAACATATTTATTCTAAATCTAGGCTAGAACTCTTTACATTTCCAACCTGTATCGTTTTCTGTTTGATGTTGTGCTATTTAAGTAATAATTTACTATGTTTGTTAAGTTTATTATTATCATATATATTTACTATTATCAATGATTCTACTTAGTCATTTTTTTATAATTCAATTTATTAATAGGTTTTATGATTGATATACTTTTATTTGGCTGAGACTTTAAAGGTTAAATATTTTTTAATTATACTTAGTTCTTTATTTGTATTCGAATAATTTAGTTTTTAAAATGTAGAAAGACGAAGTAAGTTATCACAACCACTTACTAATATTAAAACTACAACTAGTAGAAATTTATTATTTGCAGATAATCTGATCTTACTGATTATTTATAGTATTTTATTTTATATTAATATGAAACAATATCAAATTACTGTTTTATTTATTGAATACTGAAATTATAGAATATATAAATATATTTTTAGGGGCGAAAAACGCTATGGCGTCATCATCGCCCGGATAAAACGAGTAATAAAATTAAAAACAAGCAAACTAAAGTCCAAAACCAGTGTGAAACTGAAATATAACAAGAAAAACTTAAGTAATATCACTAGACTCAACAACACAAAGAAAAGAAATCTAAAATGCTAAAACCTAACATCAGATTAAAACCGAAGTATTAACCAACACAGTATTAAAACTAACACATACAAAATATTGCTAAATCTGAAAATTATTATCATGTGAATCTGGATACTAGTATCACAGAAAGAAACTTGAAACAGAAAATAAACTTAATTAAAAATTAACACTAAAAAATAAAACTTAACAAAATCCGAGAGGGGTGTAAAGAGGCCTTCTCGGATAACATAATAAAAACGAACACAAAAAACATAAAAACTAACGAAAAAACTGACACTTTAAAAATGTTTCAAACATAAAAACATTAAGTAAAAAATTCAAATTGTATGTATAAGAAACATTATTGGTTGAATGGATGTTCTGCCAATAGTAATTAATTTTTTTTTTTTTTTTTTTTTGTTTTACCTCCGGAACCACCGTTAGGTTATATCTTCAGAGGATGAGATGAATGAAT
>JAAAKQ030416440.1:0-24870 GCA_010016005.3 Zanna intricata
CAAGTCCTAGTAAAGACAAAAATTTTTATACGGATTTGAATACTAGATCGTGGATACCGGTGTTCTTTGGTGGTTGGTTTGCTTTTATTTCGGTCTGTAATGTATTGTTGTTTGCTTTTATTATAATAGATTGTTTAAAGTTTTACATTACGATTCGAATATATTCACCGATATCTGCAATCTTATAAATGCGTCAGAATAGTTATGTAATGTTTTTTAGTTAGCCCAAAATTATTATTGTTTTTATCATTTCTTACGTCATCAAATGCAAAACATAATTTATTATTTTTATTTTCTTCAACATTTGAAATCGTGTTAGCTGTCATCATCCACTTTAAATCCAATTCATATTCCCAACTCGAAAGGTCGAAAATATGTTTTTTTAAATCATCGAACTATTACCACAAGTAATAAGCGTATCGACGACATATTTACATACAAAACAAAAGAAAATAATTTCAATATTTTATTCACTTAAAACATTCTTTCACATAATCACAAAATCAGTATCATCAATTATATAGGGGGATGCACATAGCCGATACTATCAAAATAATCTATATTTTTATAAACTTTTTTAGAACAAACCCAATGCGTACAGAGTCCGTTTGAACTGTCTAAATTAACTATAGCGCCAGCCTCCGTGGCACGAGTGGTAGCATCTCGCACTTTCATCCGGAGGTCCCGTGTTCGAATCTCGGTCAGGCATGGCATTTTCTCACACGCTACAAATCATTCATCTGATACTCTGATGCAATAGCTAACCATGGTCGCGGAGGTTTAAAAAAAAACAACGACTATAGCGCGTTCATTTTTTCTAATCTTTTTTGGTATTGTCTTTATTTATTAGTTATTTATATAGTTATATAATTTTTTTTAGATAAAAGTAACAAATTTAGTAGCATAAAATATTATGATATAAAACTTCTAGTATTTTAAAATGTTTTTACACTGTTAACTACATGGGATAGCAAAAAAATGTAAGATATGAAAATAAATTATGAATTCAAATTTTAATAAGAACTTCTCAAATTTAACTTATAAGTTAAATTCAGAAAGCTGCTGCCCCCTCTGATTTTAGCTTGATATGTGCCTAATTGCTAATATTGTATATTTTACTCGTCAAAGTGTAAACATAGAAGCCCAATATCTATATCTGTATATACTGAGATGCCTAAAGCAGAATTCAGTCAACGGTACAGTAATACATTCTCACCTTGTGCTCCAACCCAACTTTCTGAACTTTAACAATGGTAGAATATACTAACATAATGAATACAAACTGTGTGGTCATCTCATCCCATGACTATTTGAGTGAATATACTCTGTTGTCTTTAAGAGGAAATAAAAATGTCATCCTAATTCTTTGGAATATTTACACACTAAAATTGAGAAATACTGGTTCCTCATATAAACCTAAAAAACTTGCCATTACAATATTGTGACAGGAAATTTTATACTTAGGAAAGAAGCAATTGTACTACCAACTATAGCTGATGCATATACTTTCAGACATTAGAGCTCATCTCAGTTTTGCAATTGAAAGTCCTTCCAGTAGTAATTGATTAGTTGTCCCACAAAACTATTTTTCATCCATCCCAAGTTTAATAGTCTTTAGCAAAATCTGCCAGGTCAAAACGGCCAGTTATTAAAATACAAATCTGCAGTCGGCCAACATAATTTTGTCAATTGTTTGACATTAATCCCAGATATAAAATTTGAAAAAGTATTATCACAAATCTTACTTACTATAAGCAAGTATATTAGCATGTGATATGGCTACCTTCGTTCTATTAATCTTTTTAGAAACAAATAACTTTGCAAAGAGAAGCAAGGTATCAATCACACTTGTATTATCATGCCATCAAAGATGCCAACTATTACAAATTATCCCAAATTTCTATGGATTTGTTGTAAAAATTACATAGTTATGGATAGCCTTAATTTTATTACGGTCATTGGAGTTGCATTAATGCTGACTGTAAACTGCTTGAAGGAAAGATGAATGGCATCAATAAATATTGCTCAGCTCTTTAACACAATAAAATAAATTCCATGGCTAGGAGATTGATTGCTCATCCTAAGACTGTTGGAAGGACTCAGATTGCAAAGGAATGGTTGTGCAATGACCTCTTTCCCTAGCACAAGTAAGAGGTAGTGTAGTGCTGCTAATTTAATATTAAGCAAATATGTGGGATTACATATTTGTAGGTGGGGAACTGATATGATAATCTTGAATGACAGCAATGATTTCTTCTCTTTACTTTGTAAGAAGTAAACAGGTATCATAACTGAAAGGTGTCAGTTACTGAACTGAAGACAGGAGAACTTTTACCAGTAACATTAGTAAAGTTTTCAATATTATTAGTAAATAATATTTATTATTTACATTATCAATAGACTGGTTCACATAATCCTTAGACAATTTTTCAGCCCAGATTGACTTGACCTGACTTTATTTTATAATAATTCAGCTCTATTTTTATGTTTATAAACAAGGTAACCAATTATATTCCATACGGTAATTATTTTTTGAAGGTACTACCTTTTTTTTTTATTTATTAAAAACTTTCATCATTATTAAGACAATTTTTTTTCTTTAAACTGAAAGTCAAAGTAACTTTTGCTTTCGTGAAACCATGTTTAAATTTATATTTTAATAGAGAAAACAAAATCCATACTAATAATAAATATGCCTTAATATATTACAAAATATATTAATAAACCTCAGTCCAATCAATCAGTATTACATTACGTTTTTAAAAACCTGCTATTCATTATTAATCTATCTTAAAAAACTCATCTTAGGTATTTGTAAATAACAATTAAAACTGATTTTAATTATTAGTGCCAGTGTTCACAATGATTAAAAAGACAAAAATAAATTAATTTTAATGTGATCAAAAGTATTATATAACATTGCCTGTGATAAATTTCAACAAGTTTATATAAAAACGCGAACAAAATTATTAAAATTTATACATAACAGTTTTCATCACACTAATTCCTTATTGTAGTTCTAATTTAAATGAATAATATTCTTATTAAAAAAAATACTTCAGTTAAAGCCATGTGTAGAGAGGTACATGGGATTTTTTAATCAATGAAACAAGATTCATTAATTTTGTTGCTCAAAAGGCCATCATGTCTGAAAAGTATGTCCTTTAAAAACTTGAACTATACATTTAATCAAAAGCTGTTTATAATTTTTTCCATGTAATTAAAGATTTATTGGTGGTTGTTTTTTTAAATAATTATTTTTTGTTTTTAGTGTTCTGAAGTAGTATCACCAACTTTGCTAAGTAAACCATCAAATTTGAAACTGAGACAGAAAAAAAATCATATTTATGATTTGTTATTTTATGCGATACATAACAGGATATCTATTTCTCTTGAGATAAATTTCTATTCTATTCTAAAAATGAAATGTGCATTGTTTTGTGGTGGACAATCTGAGTTAGAAGTTTTAGTAAACTAACTTGATGCTTTGAATTAATATAGTCTAAAATTATATTTCCTATTTTTAAAGTAGTTATTTTTATTTTTTAAATATTGTTTGTTTATTAGTTATTATTTTCTTGTGAACCAATTCCTTAGTATCTCCTTCTAATAATTATTCAACAATCAAAACGGACATTCGGGTTTAGATTTTAAGCAATTCTTTTTTCTAAACACCTTTTGAGCACTTATTTGTTTTTCAATTTACTTCAAACCCATTTATTTGGATCTGATCATTTTACAATCAGAAAGATCAACAGCCAGCATATTCACAAAGTGATACTACAAAAATTCCACTGGCAGACTATTGGATTTTATTGAATGTTGAAGAAAACAAATAGCTGATGATATATTATAATAATAATAATGATTAAAACAGGAAATATCCTGTAAGTAGTTATTGTGTTTCTTTGATATGTTATTTTGATTCCATTTTAATAAAGAACAAATCAGCATAATACATTATCCACAAAATTTGGATTTCGCCAAATCTTGGGTAAAAATAATAAAATTTTAGACTGGATGTCAATTTTTGCATTATACTGATCTTATAAATACAATTTGATTTTTTTACCAATTGTTTTTGTATTTGAAATGTTTTTAAAGTGTCATTTTTTTCGTTAATTTTTGTTTTCGTGTTTTTTTTTATTCTGTTATTTGAGAAGGGCCCTTTACACTACTCTCAGATTTTGTTAAGTTTCGTATTTTAGTGTAAAGTTTTAATTAAGGTTATTTTATGTTTAAGTCTGTCTGTGATATTAGTATTAAGAGTTACTGATATCTTGTATGTGTTATTAGTTTTAAGTTTTACTTACTTCTTTAATTTTAATCTAGTGTTAGGTTTAAGCATTTTAATTTTCTCTTGTTTGTGATAATAATTGTAAGATTTTAGTGATATTAGTTTTTAAGTTTTCTAATCATATTTCAATTTTCCATTAGTTTTAGATTTTAATTTACTTTTATTACGCGATTCATCCAGGCGACAATAATGCCAGTGTTTTTCGCTCCTAAAAAAAAAAAAAAATACCCACTTATACACCACTGTATAAATTGGTAATAGTGGATGATAATGTCAGAAATATGGTAAATAAAATTTGGATGGAATATTAGAAAAATATTATAAGAATAAAAATACAAGTTGTACAATTTGTAAGAAGTTCATCAGTTTTTTTTACATTTTAAGTGGAATCAGGAACTTTTTAGCAAGAATTTACATCTATATGGTACTGATTATTGAAGATGAATTTTTACTAAATATCCATATGAATTAAAGCTTAAGTTTGTAACATCATTAGGTTACAAGTATTAGGCAATAATTAGCTTTCCTTAGCTATCAGTATTTATTTTCAAGAAAAATTTTTTAAGAACTGTAATGTATAGCTCAGCAAGAGTGAAGAGTAACTTCATAAAAAGGTAAAGGTATGTGAAATTAAATATATATGTCATTATAAATAAACAATTCTTCTTATCTATTAGTATTTACAATATTATTACAATGTTTACAAACACTTTATAAAAAATTTTCATTATATAAGTCAGCCAAAATTGAGTTCAACAATAAATTAACAACAAAATGGTTTTAATTTAAATAAAAATAATAAACCATATAGATGGTTTTATTGACTTAAAACTAAATTATGAACTGTTCACTTTAACCATTATTTATACAATAGACCAAGGCAGTAACAGTGCTTTTATAATTCATAAAATAAAACAAAAAAATTTAAATAAACAGCCTATTATACATTTGTGACAAAACTTTTGTTCAAAGATTACAATACAGCATCATGATTAAAGGAACTTTCACCTGCTATTGAATTTATAAGAGGAACATAATGTTGTGGGGCCATCACAGTAGAATTTGTAAAGTGGAAGTGGGTCCTATAGCAGTACTGTTAGCAATGTTAGATGAACTAAATGTACTTTAAAGAAATGAACGAGTTATAAAATACCACCTTGTGGGTAAACTAACCACAACTGAAGTTTTTGTTCATATTTTTCAATACTATTGTAATTTTTAACATAATTATGATGCAATATTAATAAATACTTTTGGAAATACTGTGTAATAATTATATTACCTGATTTATTCTTTTCTTAATATACTTTAATATCATATTGTTTTAATATACATAGTTGCATTTAATTATTACTGTAAAATAATAGAAGTTACAATTTATTAGTTACGAATTCATCTAATACAAAGTAATATAATAGTATACCATATAAACTGATCTTACACCCATAAAAAAATTTATTTATTGAAATATTTGTGGAATACATGCATTGATTCAGAATAATGATTAAGATGTGACTTTGCTGTATGAATACAGTAAAAGCAAATGTAACACTAAAACAATAGGAAAAGAGTCAAGTTTCAAAATAATAATGAGAGAAGACCATGGAAATGGTCTTGTGAAGAGTAATGTCCAATAAAGTGGCATATCAAATACAGTCAGTAAGTAGTAATGCTAAGGAGTTGGAGAAAGACTCAGAGAATTTTTGCAACGCACTCCACTGAGAACGTTACTGTTAAAAATAATTAGAGCACTATTCTATTCTTACTAATATAAAACTTTCTGGTTTCATCAAGAAGAAACTCTGCAGTAGATGAAGATGACCAATAAGTTTTCCGATATATGTAGCACGTTCCATGTGTCTGTTGTATATGAGTTTGAAATGTTGAAGAAAACTGTTAACTCGCTGAAGGGAAAGCTGCAGACATTCATTTTATGGAAAGCTGCAGACTTCCAATCAGAGCTGTAAAGTAAAAGCAGTGAAAATGATATGGGTCTCATGCTGATTCATTATCACGAAATCCAGACTATTATTTCAAACTAAGCTCATTGTTTTATATCAGAACATGAGAGAGCTATGAAAAAAGTTCATTTAAAAAAATTTGTTTGTGGCGTTAGCTAGTAATGTACATCCTACTTAGCAGTCACAGAATCTAATTTTTTGAGAATAATTTGATTCCCTGATTAGATAAATTTCCTTGGTAGTTTTGTGGTTTTCAGTTTGGACAGACATCTCTATCAATCTTGCGAAGGTGGCTTGTTAATTGCAGTTAGCATTAATATCTCTTTATTAGGGCTGATCTCCATTAAGTAGAGGAATGTACTGTGATTGAACTCACATGAATGTGTTTGGTACAAAATACCTTAGTAATAGAAAATCCTTATTTCAGAGCAGATTTTCCACCACTATGGATGAATAAATATTTTAATAAACCTTTTCAGTGCTTTGATTTTAATATTAAAAGTGTATATTGGAAGATGAGAAATTTAGATGTAAAATTCATTATTATGAAAAATAAATGGTGGAGGTTTGTATTTTTTTGACTAGTCTGATATAGTTCAATTATGTCATTTCTATGAAAGGCAAATCTGTTCTGGATTTGGTCATCGTGAATTGTGACATCACTATATCTCACAAACGGATCATCTTGTGATTCTAGATGTACCATATGATCCTATGACTGTGACAGTACCTGTTTCTTTCAATGCATATGACATGCATGCCATTTGGTGAATGGTCTAATTGGGATTCTTGTACATAGCTACCGAAGTGTATAATGCAATGGTGAAGCTTACTGGTATATTTGCTGCGATTACTAATCAGAAAATTCAATTTTCTGTTTGTGCAAAAGCTGGATCCCTGGATTATTTTCTAGGAAATTAATTGTTTAAAAAATAACTATAAATATACGTAATGGCCAAGAAGGATCGTGAATTCTCTAATTCCAGTTGACTGGTTAAGCAATTAACAAGGGACAGAATTAAAAGAACTCATGATGCAGATCTTTGCTTCAATCCAAATTTTTTTAAAATAAAATTGATATTTAAAATAATGTAGATATTAAATAAAGTGAATATTTAAAGTAATTCATGTAAAGGTTAAATAAATACTGATAACCAGTTGATAACAAAAACTGAGTTCCTGGGAACAACTTTAAAAATTATATCGAAGTAAATCTGTATATCAATCTAATAGAAGACCAAGAACATGATATTACAAGTGAGCCTTTGTAATGGCAATGGCAAGCTAATGAAGTTATTAAAGGTATTTGAAAATTAAACACTAGAGCTACTGATTTTCTGGTAGCAAAAAAGGAGAACCTGCATTATATTACAAACCTACTCCAGTATTAGGATGATTCCCAAAGTTTTTGATAAAGTAGCTCATGGGTTCTTTATAAATTTTTAAGTTGGCAGATTGCAGATCAACAGCATGTATTTTACGTGGAATATCATCTCTGGCAAATCATATGGATACTGTATACTGCTTAAATCTACATTTTATGTGTTTGACACAGTTCTGGATATTTAAGTAATGTGTAAATTACAAAAGTAAATTGCAAAAGTATGGAGTAACCGACTCATTTCTTAAGTGGGTAGCATCTTTCTAATCAGACAGAAGTTCTTGTGTTAATGATTTCTGGAGTTCAATTAAAAATTTATTGCAACTACAGGGTTCAAACTGTAGGCCTCAGCTGTTTATCAGTTATATCTATAAGCATATTAATTCTACACATTTTGTAAAAAGATTTCCTGAAGATTTGTAGAGCTGTTGGTACTGTAGAACACAAGTTATATCACCAGGAAATATAGTCAGGTTGTTCTGTGGTTTGCTAACTTAATGCCTTTCAAAAATAGTTTTGACAATTTTCCAGAAAAATATTATTAAACAGTACACTAATTATGTTTGCGGTAGTGTTCTTTTGTGCAATACAATCTAATAAACATCTAAGATTACAAAAAACTTAGCTTTATTAAACAGATCAGCAGGAAATTCCAACATCCTGACAAAAAAAAATTATGATAAGTATAAAAAGATTATATCAGATTACACATGAGATAATTCTTGATTTTTGCTGTCATTTGGAGTAGTGGCTGATTATAAACTACTGACCAGATTAAGAACGTCCAAAGAAGGTCGGTAAGACATTTAGTTATTAGAAGTTTTATAATGCCTGATACTTATGAAAAACAGTACAGCTTGTGAAAATTAATATAAATAAAAAGGAAGCAAATGGATTACAAGGCTTCTGTATCATTATGGGATGGAGATGTTTTGATTTTAGAATTTAGAGATCTATTGTGACAATAAGGATTTATAGGCTGTTTATGTATGCTGATAGTATTCAATATCTGACAACTTGCAAATAAAATGACTAAAGTTGATTTTTTTAAATTGGGCTGTTAATTTTTAAGCCAGAACTGTTAAGATATTTTAAAAGCTCATGTATGAACATGTGTTTATTTTTATATGCCTGTTTCTGATGGATTTGCAAGTTTTTTCTCAAACCTATGAACTATGTGATATTGTAAATAATTTAAGTTTATTTTAGTGAATGCGCTGTATATTGTAAATTGAAATTTTATGATTTAAGATGTAATTCATATTTTAACCAGGATGAAATCTGAAATTGACCAAGATTATGTAATTTTTAAATTACTTTCCATGTTTGATATTCAAAATATATGTATAAGAGTATGTATAAATATGCCAAAAGTTGTTGTTCTACTTATAAAATAAAAGAAATAACTAAAGAGAATATTTTTGTTTTCAAATGTATGTTTTTTTTATATTATAAATAAAATGTTCTTTTACTTTCTATTTTTACAAACTCTTTCCAAATCAACAAAAATGTTAATGTAATATATTTATTTTAAAAATAATAAATTTAATTAAAATAAAATCTTTTAAAATAAATAATTATTAAGCCTCAAATATTATACAGCCTGGAAAATTAAATATTATCAGAGAAACTCAATTGCTACATAATTTACATTCGAAGTCATCTGCTGACTGCCATCATCATCAATATGTAGAGTTGTCTGTTCCAGCGATAAAATCAATTACAGGTTTTTTGCTCACCAACTAAATAATACTAATTAGAACTTCTTAAAGGATTCTTAATAAGAATATGATTTTATACATATCCATTGAGAAAGAGATAATTCTTTAACATACTTTTTATAGCTGTAAAGGTTAAATATAACCTTATGAAAGTCTAATTATATAATTCTAAAATTAAACAATCTAGAATAAATGAAAAATTTAATGTTATATCGATAATAACCCATTAATAAGAAGGGTACTAAAGTTTGTGTCTTAGGTTTTGTTAAGGATAAAGGCATAATATGATAGCCTCAAATAAAGCAAGTAGCAAAGTTTATTGTTTCATATTTCAGTTAAATGTCGGCCTCCATGGCTGAGTGGTAGCGTCTCGGCCTTTCATCCAGAGGTCCTGGGTTTAAATCCTGGTCAGGCATGGTATTTTTCACAGACGCTACAATTCATTCATCTCATCCTTTTAAGATATACCTTAATGGTGGTTCCAGAGGTTATAAAAAAAAAATTTCAGTTAAATAAAAATTCTACAGTGCATTCAAAAGTATGCACAGGGTACATGTATGTTACAGGGAGTACGCTTTAGAATTATGTGGTACATTCTGTTCTTTCGGCGTTAGAATGATTGTCTTGTGGATTCAAGGGATGTTGCTCAGTAATAAACCAAAACTTCAGTTGCTGAGTTGTGATTGAACGTGCTTAGTTTCAGATTATTTTGTTTAATGGAATTAATAGTTGCCAAAAAAAAGTAATGGTTCTTCTCTTGTAAAGGTGACAAGTATACTGATTTAGTGAAGCATAAGTTTTCTGAAAAGATTCCAAATACTCTTGTTCCTCACTGCAATGCAGTCTGAAACTCTTATTGAAAAATTTCAGGCAATAGGTTCTGTCTATGCTGATCAAAGTAGAAGACCACCTAAACTAAACGAAAAGAATCTGCTTGATATCACTATGGCCAAAAGTCCATCAAAATCAATGTATAAGTTAGCACATTAGCAAGATATTAAATTTATAAGGCAGTAAAAAAATAACTAAAACTTTTCCCCGATATAATGTATGATCACGAACTGAAACCTATAGATCATAATAAAAGACTAAATTATTGTCAATGATTTAAATGTTTTATTGACAAAAATTCTATAGATATCCTTGGTATTAAATTTTTTACAGATGATATATTAATTCACAAAATATATGACTGTGGTTGACAAATAACCCCCATGAATTACATGAAGAGAAGATTGTAGTCTGGGTTGGTATGAGCAGAATGTGTACTGTGGATCCGATCTTTTTTAAAAATACAATTAATAGCGATTTATATTGTGCTGGTTTAACAAACTTCATTAATCAATTAACAGAAGTAGAAATCAATCAATCAGGTGTCAACATGATTGTGCCACAATGTACAGAACTAAAAGGTCAATGACATTTTTACTAAATGTTTTAGGTGAACAAATCATTTCTAGGGGTGTGTGGACCGTATGATCGCCCGCTCTGACTCCTTTAGATTACTTTCTATGGCAGGCAGCAACAAGCTGTGTATCGTAACAGACCACACATTACTAACAAAACTAAAAAAACTATAATAACAGCATATGTAAAAAACAATCCAGTAAATCAGTTGGTTTAAGTATTTGAAAACAAATTTAGATGTGTGCTGGAGGTCATTCTCAAGACCTTTTATAAACTATTCCTGTTATTGTAATATCTGTTTCTATAAACTAATGAAATAAAAATACAAGTAATAATAAAGAAAGTTTCATCATTACACTTCCATAATTCCAGTGCATAGTTTTCTGAAAGCACTGTTCTTTTATGACCAGAGAAGTAGTAATCATGGTGTATTTCACATATGTGACCTGTAATGGGAAAAGGGACCTCTTGTCGGAAACTGTTACAAGTTACAGGGAATAAACAAGTATAAAGTCAAAAATATAGATTTTCTGTTTTTAGCTTATCAGACACTGTGATTCTTTCTGTTTCATTTAAAGTAGCTTGAGTTAAAAATTATTTTGCTGACTAGAGTAAATGTCTAATTATTTAACCGATGCCATGTTCTTAAAAAAGGACCTATTGCTGGCAATACTAAATCACTATAACGACATCAGATACCTTCTTGTAGTGTAACACAGACTTTTTTTTAAATATTTTTAACATCATTGAATGTAGTTAAATGTTAATTCAATTTTGTTTCAATTTATTTAATTACAGTATTTTTGATTTTTAAAATAATTTTGTAATGAAGAATTTTCAAATACTACATTTTAGTTGGCTGACCTGTTGTATAGACAAATCTTGCCACATGTAGTTTTGTACGTTTTGAATGCATTTCGGGTTAATATATGGTTATCAAAATGAGTGAAAATAGAATTTTAAAAGTTTTGAATAACTTATGTATATGATACCTGGTGATGATTATAACATTAATAATGAATATTTTTTGAGAAGGTGCGGTTGTGTAAGTGATTAAGATATTAATTCAGATGAATTGACACCTGAATTATTATATATTACTGATATAAGTATTCCCATTGAAAATAATGTCTAATGAATCAAAAATATTAGAGATAATAATAAAGTGGAGAGATATTATTCAACTGGAAGCTAAAGAACCAGTTTCTGTGATTGATGAAAATGATGGAGAAATTATTTAGTGGTGGACTATAGCTGTGCATATTGTGGGCAAGAGAGATAGACTGATAGGACGGATGAGAGGAATAGTTAGATAGTTATTCCTTTATAAAAAACATTTTTTATAGATTTGTATACTTATATAGTATGCAGTACATTGTCAGAGTTGTTACAATTTATATTTTTTATTCTAAAAATACTAATTATGAATACTTACTGTTACAAATGACTTCTACTACACATAGTCTAAACATATCCTAATTACTTTATACATTTCAAAACAATAAAATGAGATCATCTTATGCATGACAAATCTTACATATTGTTTGATAACAGTATCAATCAGAAGTTAATTTTATTCATAGGACTATTAGTCATGACAAATTTTATTTGCAAAATGCTGAATATTCATGGCATGATGTCAAGAATTTGAAGTGTAATAGCATTAAACTTTATATAGTTCAGTCTTGAGAGAGTATTCAGCACACTTGTACAATAATTTCATATTTCTGGTTTGTTTAAACTATATAGTGAATGTATTAAATTAGGTGTCTGTAATGAGTGTTTAGTTTAAAACTGTATATTCTTTAAAATTAAATTACGGTATTTGTTATTATCCAATAATCATGGAGGTAAAGTGCTTCGTAGTCAGAGTAGGGAAATCGTTTGGAGATATATAACTTTATGAAAAAAGAGGCACCAACAAATGCCCCAATGATCCCACTAACAAAAGTTTGAGATTGGGCTGCTGAAGCCATTGGAATTTCAACCATATAGATAACAAAAATTAAAAATGTATGTTTCCAATTCCACTTCTACGAGTTCAGACAATCAAGTATTTCATAATATTTTTTCTCAGTCGTTTGTAACCCCTAACAAGCTCTGAGAAAAGATCAAGGTCAATAACTGGACTGGACGATTTTGATAAATGTGTTGTTCAGAAATTGTTGTACAACTTTCACATAACAGAAAATCATCTGTCAGCCAATTTATTGCGCACAGCACTAAAAGACAGAATTGACTTTAAGAGTAGTGAAAAGAGTATTAAAATTACATAGTCCTTACGACTATGCTCCACATCTCAGCTGGATGGGAGAAGCTCAGAAGCTGGGTGACTGGAGTGATTAAGCAGAAAGAAGAAGAGGACATGGAATGGGATAACTGATAAGTAAGAAGTGTACTAGAGAAGGGGACAGCCCTCTGTGGAGCCATATTCCATCCCTTCTGGGGATGGGTTACGGTGAGGAAGCACAGGGACTCCCCTGCCTCCTGGTTCCTTAGATGTAAGAATCGAATGGGAATGACTGTCCAATGGAATATGGAGAATGGCTGTTGAAGAAGACGAACGACCATGAAGAGAGTTGATCGAAAGGAAGATCAAGCCCCCCCCTCCCCGAGACTGAGACCCGCTTAGTTGCAGGTCCGGTCTCAGGGAGGGGAAGAGTGGTGATGAAGAAAAAAAAATATATTAAAAGATCTGTTTTAAGCGGTGACCCAAGATAATCATTCTGCATTGATGGAAAGGAATGATATATAGATAAATGATGACATATTTGCAGGCTGTAAAATATTACAGAGAATTCGGCCATAACATTGTTTACATGGATGAAACTTATGTCCTTAGTATTGATGTTTCTGGTAAGTCCTGGGGAGACTGCTCAGGAAAAGTCCTTTGACAACCAAACTCTAAGGAAGAGCGTTTGATCACTATCCATTACAAAGGAGAAGGAGGATTTGTTCCTAATATTCTTACTGTGTGGCTGGCTAGTCACAGTTTATGAGATTACCACAACCAAATGAACATGAGTAAATTATATGAAATGGATCAGTGAAAAATTATTACCTAACCTTCCTAAAGATCCAAAAGGTGTTCTTGTAATTGATAATGTCTTTTACAACGTTTTAACTGAGAAGGCACCAACATCTAACAGCACCAAAAATGAAACTATATTTTGGCTTAAACAAAAAGGAATAGGATTTTGTGAAATCTTTCTTAAACTGCAATTATATGAAATAATCAAGTTAACAAACAGAGATTTGCTCGTTAGCCTTTGGATGTTAGGAGAAGAAGGCCATGATGTATTATGTCTGCCACCATATTTTCCATTTATGTCTGCCACCATATTTTCCATGTTTACATCCAATAGAAATGATATGGGGAGAAGTAAAACAACATATTTGCAATCAAAATAAGGAATTTAATATTGAAAGAGTAAAAGTCTGTTTGAAAAACAAACCATTTAATGAGACCAGAAGACTGGAGACTGAAATGTGATCATATTGAAAAAAGAATATCGATCGTGAGGGCCTTTAACAGACAATACTTTAGAATCCTTTATAATTAGAAATTGTGATAGTGATATTTATAAGTGATAGTGACATCTAGTAGTAACAAATCATTAAGTAGTTTTGAAGAGATCTGAAGGATATCTCATATATGCAAGATTAGATTGAAGTAATGGTAATAAGCTATTTACAATGGTAATTATAATATGTAATAAAAATTACATTAATAAATTGCAAAAACAGCAGTTATGTTGTCTTAAATTAAAAAAATAGAAATTAAGTTAGTACAAGATATTTTCAGGATAGTCAGTAACACAATAAGCCAGCCGTCAGCCTATGAGCACAGCAATACACTGCCCGCTATAGGAGATTTTAATTATAATTAGCTGGAAACAGGTCGGTTTTCATCAGAACAAGATCACCAGTTAAATGTAGCAAGTTTTTTTATAAAAAGGTTGTGGATGGATAAGTTTTACTAATTTTTGTAGTCAACGGTTCGCTGTCCAAGATGTATCTGAGATGAGAAATGAATATAGTCAATTACATTACTATGAAAATAATATCAATAGGTTAGATCAGTTAGTATTAGGACAAGTTAATTGCCTTACAAATGATAGAGAAATGACTGCTCGCACACAAAAACTTTTCAGAATAAAAGTTTTAAAAAGGGGTAAATGTTTGCAAAGAAATGTGCTTGTTTGCTCATTACTTAATTATTAAAAAATTTAAAAGATTGGCAAAATATTACAATGACTCTGGTGTAATAGCTAAAAGCCATGGAACCTCTTTTAGCACAAACCAACCATCATCAACCAATCAGCACAAAACACCTGTTAAATCTATTGAACTTGTTAAGTTCATCAAAAGTTATACTGAATAACATGCAATTTTTTACCTTGTAGGATCCCTGCCCTTAAAAATGGATATGCCAAAATGTTACAAAATAATACAAATGAAATTTTAACAAGTAATAAAAAAAATAACTGTGTATAATAAATACTGTAATTCATTGTTAGTGCTTCATGAAAAAGCTGTATCAATTGGTGAGTTTGGTTCCATTAGGAAACAGACTTGCAGTGATATTGTATCATGAAACTTAAATATGATTTGTGTAAAATTTGTCAGTCAAGTTACACAAGCCTTAATAAACTATTAAGGCCTACTGTATTTTTTAATTCCGCTTAAATTAGAAAGTTCTGGTATTATGTGCGAAACAATAAGCAGTACAATTACTTAATTCTTGAAAGCCCAAATGTTACTATAGACATGTAATGTTGACAGTAAGTTTGACAATTATTTAAAAAAATTACAGTCATGGTGAGAAAGTAATGTAAATCAATGAAAATAATTGCATAGCTCAGAATAACATACTTATAGCATATCTGCATTGAAATAAGAAAATATGGCAAAGACATTTTATTGTCTTTGCCATGGGTTATATACCGTTTTTGTGTGACTAGGCCTTTGGTTAATTAAAAAAATTTTCAAGAATACCTTTATATCAATTCAGTTAGCAAAAGTAGAATAAGAATCTACTGTGACATCCAAAATAAATTCTGCTGTATTTGTTGGTAATGAAAAACGAAGTGGTGAATATTAAGGTGTATGATTGGCAAGATTATTTCCAAAGTCAAGGATGGAAAAGAGTTCCAAATCTTAGTAAATACCTTCAATTTTAATTTAAAATAAATAGGTATAAAATAGCTTAAAGAGGTCAGCATTATATACAAGTAAGAAAATTAATATAAATAAAATTCTCTGTATATTTAAGGTCAGAAGAAAGTTTAGAGTTTAAGAAAGGAATGAGGAGGTAGTCGCATAAAAATTGTTTTTACAACATGAAAAAATAATTTGTTCAGTCTTGAATAACATGATACTGCAACAAATATTTCATGTCTTTAAATTAGTTTAAGAAAGTACGGCTAAATTTTAGATAACATTAAAATTTTAAATCACATTATAATTTAAATTGTTATTAATAACATTTGATAGACAAGAAAAATATAACACTTTCCAGTTTTGTCAATTATAAATTATAAAATAAATTACAATACTAGCAATTAACACTAGTTTCAGCAATAAAATCAAGAGGTATGAAATAAATCGAAAATAAGTTAAAATCTGTACTGAAAAAATATTAAATTTTATTTTACTATGGTGTATGCTGTAATGAAATTTTGTAATAACAGTTCAGTAACAAAAAGTAACTTAAATTATATATTATCTAATAGTAAAACATTGTTGCAGAACTGTTATAAATTATAATTACTCAACAGGTTATTTCAATGCTCCTAGCTGTTTAATTTTTATTGTTTACAAAGCTATATATGGTTTTCACTATATTAAAGTTTGATTCATTACATCTGTAACTTTTTCAATTGATTTGGTTTTAACTGACTGATCAATCCCTGACCTCAAGAATCACTACTATTAGAATATAAAAGTAATATTAGACCTGATTCTATATTTTATTATCAGTTTTACAGTTAGAATATGTTTATGTTTTATAAGAATATGTTATACAGTTTTTTTTTTAAACAACTGAATTTATTTAACAACTTAACTAATTTAATGACAAAAAAAATCACTTTCAGAGATCACAATAATAAACATAATTTGACACTCTTCTTATTACAATAGGAAATATTGTATTTAATATCAGTAATAAAATTTCTTACATATATACATGCATATGTATATACACAAATACATGCAATGTTAAATATCTCCTGCTGCTACATTCCTTGTTAAAGAATTTCTTGCAATAACAAGCCTACTAATGCTCTGTCTTCACAAAAATAACTAACATTAATTAATATAATAATATAAACAGATCACAAAAAGTACAATAAATTAATCATACAAATACTGTACACACACACACACTCACATTTATAGATTTACTCCTTAAAATTACAAACCAAAAGAACATCAACCACATCAGTACTCATCCTCAATTATGAACATAAGTGAATATCCAAACAAAATACACTTTCACATATTCACACTCATATGTTTATGACCATGCTTACAAAATTACACTTCTCAATTACAATAAATAAATATGTTAAAATCCTCTAAGTCCATTATAAACATGATTATTTGATTTCTGGTTCAGTATTCTCTTGATACCTGCAACAAAAACATAAACTGTGGTAATTCAGTAGAAAAAATTACAGTAAATATTTATAATTACAAATGCATTCTCACTTAAGTAGAAGACAACCCATTCACTACCAAGACGGAACTCAACCCACTGGGAAAAAAAATGGCTATAACACAATTTTTGTCAAACTTTAATTTTTGGCTTACATCTTGCATGTCCAGTTTATCAATTCTATCATTTCTAATATAACTACAAATTCCTGAAACTAATCCTCAGCAAATATTTTATCATAAAAGACTTTATGATCAAGTAACTGTAACTGATAGCCGTGATGAATAAGTAGTTGGCAAGAACCAACCTTTCAATCAAAAATTCACAATACCCATCACCAGTTTATTTGTTATTCTGATTAAATTAACTGTTTTTGGAAGGCTTACAAACTTAAAATATCACCATACAGTTCAATTATGTTTTTGGCAACCCTATATCACCAAAATCATTCTTTTACTTTTGATTCAGTAAATTTAAATATGGTTACAAAAAAAAAGAAGCACATCAGATGTCCGAAAAATTCAGAAATCACTGAAAAAAATCCACATTAAAATAAGGTGCACTGAAGTAGCAGATATGTGAAAATCTCAACAATGTATACATCTTACATAAACATTTATATACAAAAAGCTGAGTATTTGCTCACAATTGTTCATGTATGATCCTGTGGTCACTTCTAAGCACTGTTAAATCAAAATTCAAAAGAATTTTTTTGTCAATTTATAACTAACTGTTAAAAAACCTTTTTTTCTTTTTTACAATGTGTAATAGTAACTGATTAACTTGAAAAAGAGAACACTCACTACAGAATATATACGAACTGATATTACATTTTTTTATAAAAAAATATATATAAAGTGAATGTGGAAACGATTTGTAACATAAAACATCTAATTTTGTTAGTGCATGTCATGAAAAAAAAAACACTTTTTTCAAACATGATTATTCGTTTCCGATTCTGCCAAAGAATCATTCATTCTTACTCAAAAAAATTATTAGAGGTTTCTCTTAACTGTGAATGTTAAGAAATTACATAACAGAAAATCACAGGTCTCTGCGGCTGTAAAATTAACAAGTATCCAAGTTTAAGGATTTAGATGTAGTGTACGAAATCTTCACTGAGTAGAAACATTTATTTCAGAACGTGTTTATAGTTTAAATGTTCTAGTATTAAACAGCTAAAAGACCTTATTAGAACTAAATCTTTGGAAGTGCCAATGAGATGTAAGATTTCTGCATTCAATTTGTGATATTAGTAAACTAATTCCAGTTTCCTGCTGTCTAGGATTAACATTCCTTGTAAGGTTTGATGTAAGTTATTTTTCTCATTCTATGTTTTGAAGATAAGACTGTCAGTCAAAAATACACAAAATGCTAATAATAATAAAATATTATTTAAGCAATTTTCTTACATAATGTTAACATTATTTAACCAGTTTTCATTCAGATTTATTCCATCTTTCACCACAAAAGTTTCATATATTGTTCTTTCAGACCTATATGTTCTGAGAATAATTTTTTCTGTTTATATTATTTGAGTTAAGGAAGCTTTTTTGTGGTTGTCACAAACTTGTTTTTGCTTGATAAGTTATTTCACCACAGAAACTTTGAAAAACTTGCATGTTGGAATATGGAAATGGAATTTTGTAGTGTATGAATATGCTGTGCCTAACTGGGATTGGAACCCAAGACCCCCAGATGAAAGGCTGAGATGCTACCATTCATCATGAAGACCACAAAATTCTACATAAATAAATATTAACAATTTTTCTTGTAGTCCAGTCATCAACAGTACAATACCGTATTAGTGTGCAATTTTGGGAATCAACACAATTTTCATAAAAATTTGGGTTTAAGCTCTACTTACCCTCTACTTCAAAATCTACCCTGTGCCGGACGGGGATTTTTATTTTTTAGGGGTGAAAACTACCCCTTATTGCAAACAAATTTTTTATCATAAATTATAACATTAGTTGCTTAAAATAATGTTTAAATGAATCATTTGTTGATCTCTTGACAAACGTGAACAACATATATTATTAATCAGAAAGATTCAACCCCTGAGAGTAGTAATTTTCAAAGCTAGTTTTAAAGATAATTATTATAACTTGAAATGATTTAAAAGTGCGTCATATTAAATTTAAATTATTGTACTTCAGTTGAATGAAATACACTATTTTCTGAGACGCTTCAACCCTAATAAATTAATCCCTGGGGGTAGTAAATATTGAAAAATATTTTTAAAAAGGCTTTTTACAATTTGAAATGATTCAAAAATATGATTCAAATGTATATATACTTTACTAGTAAAATAAAATAATTATTTGTTTAACTGCTTGTTCAACCCTTATAAATCATCCCTTGAGTATATTAATTATTAAAAAATAATTTCAAAAATTTTTTTAAAATTAGAAACGATTTAAAAGTGTATTTAAATTGAATTAAGAATATTTCACTGGTGAAATAAAATTTGTTATTTTTTAAACACTTCAACCCTTATAAAAGCCCCCCTTACGACAAAAAATATAAAAATTGTAGTTATCATTATTTTTTTTTTATGTAACTTTGTTAGAACATTTAGAATTAACATATTTATAATATCAAGATATATTTTATGCTGCAACCTTAACAACCACAACCCTTTGAAATATCTTCAAATACTTTGAAGAGTTCTGTTTTAAAGGTTACGTACGTAAAAGTGTGTGTGTGTGTGTGTGGGGTGACAGTAAATATTTTTCATATATATTCAAATATATAGATATATGTATACTGATACTACATTATATGTTAGGTTTCCCGCCTATACTTGTTCCCTATGCTCCAAAATTAAAAAAAAATGCTATTGGTTTTTCAACAATAATTCCCTTATTTTTTAAGCTATAAACTTTTTAAAAAAGTAATTTTGTAGAGAATTTCAGGTGTTTTAATGTCACATCAGTTAAAACTTTTTTCAACCCTTATTTTTGAAAAGGGTTGCATTCAAAGGGCTTGGGTGAGCTACAAATAGTACATGAATGTAAACTTTGAACCGCCATATCTCATTTAATTTTTATGATACAATAATAAAAACTATCAAAATTTTCAGTTAAAAAAACCTACAATTTACATTTGAAAAAGTTTTACATATCATGAATAATTTTTGGTTTATTTTTAAAAAATGAATTTTTTTTTCAAAATTACAAAAATGCAATTTTCACTTTAATCAATTATTTTTTCTAAAATAAGCATTCCAAACCGGTCAAATCACTTGAATCATATGAATAATACACAAATAAAATAAATTGCAAGTGGGTTATGATTAATCTCAATTAGGGTGGTAATGCTGAGAGTGTTAATGTTAAATTTTTTCACAAAAAAATAAGAAGTGACTTTATTTTTGTTATAGTCACTATAAGTAACTTACTTAGTGAATAAGTAAGTAAAACTTTAATTAATCTGGCAAATCAGTTTCTGACCTTGTTTGTGCACCTTGAACACCAGCGTCAAAAGTTGGATCTTACAAAAATGCCATAAATTATTCTAATAAGTTTTACATTCTGATAAATATTTTCTTTTATTTAATCAGGAAATTTTAATCTCCAGGTAGCTATATTTTCAACAAATAATTTAAGTTTTCAGAAATATTTTGATGATGAAATCTTGTTGACATTGTCTGATGCAAGCAACTGACTTTGGTTTTCCTATCACATTACCAGAAATGTGTTTACTCATTGTTTGTATGTTTGAAATGTGTTGTAACTTTTGGTGTCAAGCATTTGTACACTCTATACTATAAGATTTGCTTCCATTGTTACAAATTAATTTTTTTCTGTTGGAAGTTTTCTAACAATAACGTGATTCAGAGAAGTTTATAAACTGCTGTAATTCTGAAGAAATTTTATTTTATTGAAGAAAAAAGTTTTTAAATAATGTAATATGTGACATATTGAATCGTTTAATTGGGAAAAAAAAATTAAATAATTGGTTTTCTATATTGTGTTATACCTTGTTACAATAAAATTAGTATAATTTTAATAACATTTTAGACATCTTGTGTACTTCATTGATACAGTGAGAATTGTGACTTAGCATTTAGAAAATACATTTTTATGTTTATAATATAACTGTAAAATTAGTACACTCAACAGACAAAAAATATTTAACTCTTCTAATGAAATGAAGGTCTACAAAATGTGTACACTGAAATTTCAAAAAAAGAGATATGGACAAATACTTTTTAACCCTTTCTCAATAAACTACGAAACTTCTTCATAAATTAGAATAGTTTTTTCCAATATTCAGTGGTTACAGAAACCATGTGATGGTCCTGGCTATGCTTCCAAGCATTCAGTGTCATTCGAATATGGTAAACTTCAGCGTGAATTTCTTGTTGAATTCTTTATGGATCTCAATGCATGTTACATAAAATTTACACATGGTTAGATTTAAAGATTAATATTAATAAGTATTAATTGTACATTGTTAGTGTTTCCATCTTTGTAACCAATCGTTTTGTATTATCTTTGTTTAATAGATGACATATTTAAATTTTAGTCAGAATTAACAATAAGCAATTAAAAAAAGAAAACTTTAGGAGAATACTCCAGGAAGATGTTAGTGACTGCAATGAAAATTATGACTTACATTAGTTAAAAGAGAAAGACGTTTAAGATACTGAAACTGATAATGATTACATTCTTGAGGAAGTAAAAAGAGGACAAGTAACTTTACAATTTAATAAGAAAACAAAGTCAAAGTTGATGTGCTGAAACAGTTGAAGGAAAAGAAACCAAAATGAAATAAAAGTTTAATTTTTTGCCTGAAGATTCTTTTAAGAATATAGAAAAAAATTGTTTGGAAAACTGAAATGCACCTGTTAAATAGACAAGTTTTAAACAAATTTTATTCACTTTACATAATTCTACAATACAGTTTAAGACCAATTGGCAAAAAGTTTAAAATAAGAAAAAGCCAGATTTAATGTGCTGAATCATCATTTTAAGGATGAAATCATAATTTAATATTGAAACATGAATGAATATGACATTAAAAAGAATGACATAAATATGATTTATTTCAAATTTCTGTGAATGCCAGTAGGCTCATATGATTAACAAACTTCACCTTTTCAAACTCAGAAAATTGACAGCAAACCTTAACATATTAAACACCAAGGCTATTGGTGTACATTTCAACTATTTTACATATACATGAGGTAAAAATTTAGATATAAAAAAAATCTATTTATAACTACTCATTCACTACACTGAATAACAAACAGATTTAATTACTCAAATTTGTCTAAAAAATGTTTGTCAGTAAATCTCACATCACGCAGTTAATGATAAATTAAATGAAAGTGAAAGTTAGCGATTAAGAATTAGGTCTTAAAGGATACATATTAAAAAAAAATGAAATCATAATTCTTCTTAAACACTGAATTTCATGGTTATAGATTAAGTTGTTTCAGAGGCATGAAATTAGCACAAGTCATTAGTTGATTAGTATCAGTTTTTTTCTACTTTTATATGATCATAGTTGAAAAAAAATCTATATCAGCTTATTATTATGTAAATAAATAAATAATTACCTTCTTTTTCCTCCTGTGATAGATCTCCTTTTGGAAATTCAATATCAAATGTTACATACATTGTACCACGTTTATTATTATCATCATATAAAGGCATGCCTTCTCCTTTTTTCCTGATTCTTGCCCCAGGCCATGTTATTTTATCCCTACTAATTAATACTTTTCTCCCATCTAAATGTGTAATTTCCATCTCAAACCCGACCAAAGCATCTTGAAGGGACACTGTTACATTGGTGTAAAGATCATCACCTTTCCTTTCGAACACTTTATGGGGTAATGTTTTTATCCGTATGATCAGATCACCTGGTTCACCATCAATATGAGGTTCACCTTCAGCAACAAATCTAGTTTCTTGGCCATCCACCATACCTTGCTCAACTTCTAGTTCTATTATTCGTTCTTCATTCACGAGCCTGTAAAAAAGTTTATTTTAAAAAATATAGAAGAAAAAATATTAATACTATTAAGTATTCAAAGAAAATAAAACTTGTACAATGGCATAACAACTCTTTTAAGACACCACTGATTTCTAATATATCATTCACAGCAGTTTATGAAACTCTTTAGCAGAAATGAGAATTTTTTTTTTTAGAAAGGCAAGAATTGCAATTTTTGAACAATTTTTTCTAGCTTCCCAGAAAACAAACATTAAGATACTAGAATATTAATAATAATATAGTGCACAATGTTAAAAAATTGAAAATTGTTATTTGCCTGGTGTAATTTTCTGGTTAAAAAAAAATGCAGCATCATTGTAGTGTTACTGATGCCACTACTATGTCTACTATGATGCAAATAAAAATAAAATAAAGAAAAGATGCTGAATAGAGATGGTTTATCACATTTTAATATAAAAGGCAAACACAATAGTAACAAGAAAACTGTAACTTCAAAAGACTTTTTTGATAACCAACTATCAGAAAAAAACAACAAACTATTTTTTTAATTGGAGAAAAACCTGTCCACTGAAAAAGTAATACAATTGAAAACTGAGAATGATCTTGGCTGAAAAGGGGATAGAATGAATCGTAAAAACTATTTTATACGATTTCAAATTTATGTAAATGATATAAAATAACAGAGTGAACTTTAATTAAAAGTAATAATAATTAGAAAAAGATAAAGATGAACTAAAAAAATTAAAAATATTAAGTATTCTTAAAAACTTGACTTTCAGAAGTAAAAATTTAAACACAATTGAAAAACAAGACTATTTTTTGTACTATTTATTTATTTATAGTTAATTTTATTTAAAACTTGGAAAGCCCAACAAAAAATACTGTCCGTATAAACCACTATCAGGAAACACAAAGACAAGAAAACTACACCCTGATAAAATAATGAAAGGAATCAAGACTACTGTATATTAAATTTTTCTACATCTTGATACAGAAAAGAAAATGAATGCAAAACAACAAACAATGACTGCTACTAATTTTCTTGGATTTCAATATTAAAATATATTGAATATACTTGTAGAAGGCCATCAAGCTGTCGTACATTACAATAACATAAGATTATACTACCAATAACAAAATTGTACTAAGCAGTTTGATAATGAAAAATGGAAAATATTACCAAATTGTCAACATATATAGGGTGTCCCAAAATTAATGTAAGATTTGAATTTGCTGCCATTTTTGGAGTAAATTGTCGGCAACCCTGAAAAGTGGACAATTTGATAGCTAAGAGTTTAGGGTTAGTAAAAATGGAGCGCTATACGATACAACATGTTTTGATTATTGAACAATATTTCAAAAATAATGAAAAATTGGCGGCCGCAGTTTGAAAGTTTTGTACAAAATATGGTCAAAATAATGTTGTAACCTCGTCAACTGTGAAAAGATTAATTGAAAAATTCAGGGAGACTGGA
>JAAAKQ030416661.1:0-11541 GCA_010016005.3 Zanna intricata
AATATTTATCCAAAAATTAGTAAGCTTTTACAAAAACTCTACAAGTGGCTTTGTGAAAGTTTTATCATAACTCCTCAAAATATTTCTGTATTTGAAATTAATAATATGATTTTAGAAAAAGTTCAAATGCAAAGCAAGGGATATCAATATGTAGATTTTGCAGTCAATTCTAAAGATGCAATCCACTATCCTAAGAATTTTTAAATTCTTTTAATCCAGCAGGTTTTCCATCTCATAGTCTCAATCTTAAAATGGGAGTTCCAATTATTTTACTATGAAACGTTAACCCTCCAAGGTTTTGTAAAAGCATGAGGTTGCAAATCAAAACTATTCAAAGTCACATATTAGGTCTATTATTTTGACAGATCCAGCTGCAGGAGAGCTTGCTCTTATACCTGCATCCCAACATCCTGTTGTAATACAAGGTTTTTTATTAAAATTATTATAACTCCCCATGTATATTGAAGTCCACAAAATAAATTTATAACTAATTAGTGAGAAACATTGTTAAATTTTTATGTTAATAATATTTAATAATGGTATTCTGTTAATAATATTTCATTTTTATATTTAATTATAATATTTTTTTAATATGGTTTTGTTTTTATGATAATAGTATTTAAATAATTCAGTCTTAGTCATGTTTCGAACTTGCCAGAATGTACTAGAAACAGTAAAGTTGTATTTTTGTTTGAATTACTATTTTTACAGAAGAATACATTTTTATTTGGCAATTTGCATTGATAAAGTTTAGTTTTGTAATTAATGTAATTATTTATATTGTTTGGAATTAATTTCATTTATAAATAATGAAGTTATTAGTGACAGAGGCAAATAGCCTTTCTAGTGTTTTCTAGATGTACAACGAACTGTATATATAGCTAGGCGAGGACACTGTCCATTGGTTCATTTGTGTATCGTAGTTCCGATAGGTGACACTGCCGTTGTACTGCGCGAAAGTTTAAATTGTTTCATATAGATTTCATTAAGCGTTGTAAGTGTTTGTCTGTTGTGTTAAATAAATTATTGTGAGGAAATTTGATATCGTGCTGGTTATTTACGAATCTTTCTCTCACTATAATTGGCGACCGTGATAGGATTGTTAGAAATTGTGAGGAAGTCGAATATCGTGTTAATTACATACGAATCATTCTCTCACTTCAGTTGGCAACCGTGACAGGACTGTTAGAAATTGTGAAAAAGACAGATATCGTGTTATATACGAATCATTCTCTCACTTCAAGCCTTACCATTTCACTTCAAGATGCTAAATTCCCTATAAAACTTTCTTTTGCTATAACAATCAATAAAGCACAAGGCCACACATTCAAACACAATGGTATTGATTTATCATCAGATTGTTTTTCTCATGGGCAATTATATGTTGTACTTTCCAAAGCTGGTTATTCAGAAAGTCAATACATTCTGCTACCAGAAAATCAAAACACCAGAAAAAATATCATACACCCGAAAGTTCTATCAGTTTAATACTGTTAAAAAATGTGTTGGCTGCATTATAATCTTGGGCAAAGCTGAGGTGTGCGATGCTGTATTCATATATATATATATATATTTATATACACATATATATATATATATATATATATAAATAAAATATGTCGTGATTGATCAACACCGAGCAAAAACTACTCAAGATAAATTGATGAAAATTTGTGTATACTTTCTCCTAATGGTGTAAATGCATACTAAGAAAATCCACTTAAATTTTGAGTTTAATGGGTTAAAATGAAGTAATAATGAAACTATTTTTTAATTTTATTTCTTTTTGATTTTTCAGAAACAGATATAGACATCAACGTAATTTTTGGTGTGTGTAATTTTAATATGAATATCTAAAAATTGATTCTATATTTTTTGAAATTCAGTGATTAAAACTGTTAAAAGGGATTTTTAATTTTTTTTTAAATCCTGTATTTTTTTAATTTCTCAGTAACAAATGAAATCAACCTAATCTTCATATCAATAAACCAATTTCTATTTTTTTTTTTAAAAACTGACCTTAAAGGGGATGAAGAAAGGTAAAAAAATATTGAATAATGATTGTACATTTTCCCAATCCTGAATACAGTAAACTAGATTTTCAATAGATTTGGACTTGCAAATACTTTGTAGATAAATATTTAAAAACCATTTTAGGATTTTTTTAATTTTGATTTTTTAAAGGGTACAAAGGTACACGACGTGGCTCAATCAACACAACTACTGCCACTGTAACTGTATGTGTGACTGGCTGCACCTACCTCTGGTCACATAACTAAAGTACATAAAATATTAAGAATTAATTGCTGCAGGAAATCCAAGTAACCATATAGCGCAGGCGAAGCAGCAGTGTGGGCTAGAATTGAGTATATCCTACCCCTACATTTGACTGACTTAAAACTTAATAATTTTAAGAAACTTAATAGGTGGGACTTTAATCATACTAAAGCTCAGTTTTATTCAAAAACTATACAAAAAATAAAAAATTGTGAAAACTTATCTTCCCTTTTTTTAATTTTGTCTAAAATGTATTACCGCCATCAATACCTCATCCTTGAATAAATATGTATATATACATAATTAATATATCGCTCCATCTATTAATACAAAAAGCATGGCCATACATGAAACTGAGTATCTATCTCCCATCATCTTTTTTTTAAGTTTGTCAGTAAAGTTTATTAAAACGAATCGTGTTGCAGGACTACAAATATAAATATTTCTGATAATATCTATATTAAAATAAAATTAAGTTATTTATTGTAAATTAAAACATTAACAAACTTTTCAAAACAAACTAATATTAGTAGTACTAGTGTAAATATGATGTAAATATATTTTCATAATATTTGTGGAAAACAATAACTATTAAAAATCAAACTAATTCTTTTTCATTTTAATTAAGAGTAAAAAAATAAATAGTAAGGATATATTATTTCAATGATTATTAAAATAAATGTAATAGTAGAATAGAACTAGAACATTGTGATAGCATTTAGTGTTCATTATGAGCTGAATACATTTAACTTAAAAAAACTATCAGCTGCAGTTATAGACCAAAGCTATTTTGATGCTACCTACCTACATCAATAATTGTAATGTTATAAATTACATTACTGTAATCTGTGACAAAATAATAAATCAGAAATGACAAAATGGAAGCAGAACAAGTTGATTAAAGTAATAACAAATATAACATTAATTAAAAACATGAAATGAAATAAAAGCTTCTCATTTAAATCAGCTATGCCCAACCTGTGGACTGCATGTGGTCCAGTTAGTCCTTTTGTGTGGCCCTTGTAGATTTTACATAGATACTTTTTTTTATTCACTAAAAAACCAACAAAAATTATAATATTGTATTCAAGTAACTGAACAAGTATATGTATTGGCTATGACTGCTTAACAGCTTAATACAGTTTTCATGGCCATTTTTTAATATTAAACTATTAACAACATTCACATATAGCTCATAATCTTAAATTTTTAACTTATGATGCTAAAGATAATGTAGAAGAATTTTATTTTTAAAATAATATGATTTAAAAATAAAACACATATATGTTTTCAATAAAATTAAAAAAAAAAAAATGTTTCAAACAAAATACTGAATTTTTCTAAAATGGTTGGATCGCTGTACTTTTTTAGATTCTACTTATAAAACTAAACAAAAAATATCCTTACAAAAAAATGGTAATTTCTCTTTCATTCTCCCACTATCTGCATTTTATTATTTTTATATAAAAATTTATATTTAAAGTTCAGAGAGAGGAATCACATTAATATTTGCTAAATGTCTTGGTAATAACGTTTTAAAATTAGTAAAAAATCAGTACTTAAATACCTTTACAAATTACAAAATGGTGGCCATTTTTATTTTTCAATGTGTTATATCTCCATAAATATAAGTTTTATCAGAATGTATGTTATTATTTAATTTAAAATGAAATTATTACTTAATTTGATACTAGTTTACTATACTAGAAGTAACAATAAATATAAACAATTAATATGTAATCAAATAGAACGTAAGTGAAAGACATGAAAACATACACAAAATTACAATATCAGTTTTCTACCATAACTTGGCTATTTTTCAACTGATTTTAAAAAATAAAGTGTATTTTGTTCAAAATAAAATTCTTAATATTTTAGTAAATAACATACATTTTGATAAAAACATATTTATGGAGATATAATGCATTGAAAAATAAACATGGCCAGCATTTTGTCATTTGCCAAGGTATTTAATTTTTGATTTTTTGTTAATTTTAAAACTTTATTACCAAAATACTTAACAAATATTAATGTGATTCCTCAATCTAAATTTGAAATATACATTTTTATATAAAAATAACAAATAGCAAATGGGGGACAATGAAGGAGAAATTGCCTTTTTTCCTAAGGATATTTTTTGTTTAGTTTCACAAGTAGAATTTGAAAAAGTATAACCAGTCCACCATTTTAGAAACACTCTGTAAAGATAACTTCAGTTAAGACACCATTATAAAAAAATTAAAATGTTTTGATTTTTTGAAAAATATTCTTTTATTACACTGAAAACTGTATAATAAAATTATATGCAAGTTAAAAAAATATACTTATAACATGGGATCAGCCTTTTATACCTCATATATGGAGCGAGTGGCTCATTTCACATTCCTAGAAATTTGAATGGCCCAGTAGCAATTTTGGGTTGGACTTAGCTGATTTAAAGTACAACTTTTTTCAATAAATAAGCATCATAGATCTTAACTAAAAAGAATTTAAAAATTTATACACCTTTTAATTTAAAACAAGATTATCTAATAAATTCTGTTTATTAATGTAATAAAATATTTATACATAATACACAAAGTAGTTAATTTTGGAATTTTCTGTATTAGGACAGATATGAAGAGAAAATAAAAAAAAAAATGTTCCGTCAATGCTATCACAAGGTTTTGGTTTTAGGTAATGCACTAAATTGTAAATAATACTAATAAATATTGCAGCAGTCAGGAGACAGAAATACCGAAGATGATGGCAGCAGTAATAGAGAAGGTCACAAACAAGATAATAATTCCAGACCCAGAACCAGAGAAGAATCATTAACACCGCTGTATCCTTCCCGAGAATCTCCATCATCTATATCTCAAAGAACTAATAAAGTAACGGCTGAAGCTTTCGAACGTACCTTTAGCACTGATCAGATATCAAGAAGATTTACCCCTCGCCCGACACCAGAATCATCTTTACGAAATTCCAGAATAAATGAAAGAAATAAAGAAAATAATGAAAAAAATAATTTCAATCTTGATGAAGAATCAAGAATAAATCCAAGATTTAGAAATAGAAATACAGAAACAATCACTAATGTGAATCCTCAACAAAAACAAATTACTTTGACAAACAGTGATAATATTAGCTCTAATAAAAGATCAGAACTTTCATTTCCAAGAAATTCAAGATTAATAACAAATGAAAGAAATGACAATAGCGCTCAAATAAATCCAGGTCCAACACAGAGACGTTCAAGAATTTCTGATGAAAGAAGTAAAAGCGAAAGCAGGCAAAATATTGTAAAGGAAAATAAAGCTCTTGATGAAATATCAACAAACCGATTTAACAGAAGAAATTTTCAAAGCGCTTCAAGACGTTCAGACACAACAGAAAGAACTGATAAAGATGCTAACAGACAAAGAAATATAAATGACAACAAGAATGTAACACTGCGTAACAGGAATTCATTAAATCGATTTTCTGCGGCAAATACAGTAAATAACAAACAAAGAGATGTTAGTGAAAATCAATTACGTAATAATCAAAGATCAAGTCCAAGAACTGTTTCAAGAGAGAATGATAGTAGTTTAAGCAATAAACCAGTGAACACAGAAAAACCACAAAGAACACAATTACTAAACTCAAGAAGTAGAAATGGAGGAACCGAGCATGAAATTACTGACAAAATGACAAACAGTGCTCAAACATTATCACGAAGAATAACAACAGTACAAAATGATGACATTATTAGCAAAAATCTAACTGAATTAATCCAGATTCCTGAGGATAAAAATATTCTACATACAGAAAGAATACCCCAAACCATCAGTAATCAAAAATTACTACCAGAAGATTCAGAAACAGCTAAAACTGATAGAATTGAAACTAGAGAAAAAGAGATTTCATCAGATCAAATTGATTCAATAAATAATGCACAATATTTATCTCATCGAAGAAATAAAATTAGAAACAAAGATTCCTTTGAAGAAAGCAATGAGAAAAAAGCTGTCAATAATGATACAATATATCCAAATGAAAGACCAAGGGGACATAGCAGAACAAGTGATACACAAATACTAGCTGAAAGTATTCGAAATGAAAACATACACACAAGAAAGGAACCTGAAAATATGAATCAACTGAATTTTAATAAAAATTCTAATCCTACACGAAATAAATCAAGATCAAATGATTACGACAATGATGGAACAAATTCAAGGCAGGATCAGTTTAAAAATTCAAGAAATTTCATTTCACAGGAAAAGGAAAACAATCAAAATCCTTCAAAAGTTCAATCATTAAGGTCTAGACAATCAAAAACAGAACCGAATAAAGATGATCAAGTTCAAAATACAGACACTGGTGTAACAAATTTAGCATCACGACATTCAAGATTTAGAACCAGAGGAAAAGAAGAACAAATAAATACAAGCACAAGAGAAAGTAATGATGATGACAAAAATTCTTTTTCATTACGGAATGGCAATAACCCATTAAGAAAAGACAGTGAGAGTGAAAATTCACAAAATAATAAGAGGAAAACCTCATTCACAAAAAATGATTTAAGGAGAAGAAATAATAAAGAAAGTGCATCATCAATAAGCGCTTCTGATAGTACTTTACTACAGGAGAGTCGTTCTTCATCGTTAAATTACAGGAATAGACTCAAAGAACAGAAAAATAATTTAAATAATGATATTACAACAGATGGGTTATTAGCAACAGCTGAAACAATTACAGGTATACAAGGGAATTATAAAGAAAATTCACAAACAAACGATGATGACATTGAAAAACCAAAAATAAGTGAAGCTCAATTATTAAGTTCCAGGCACAGAGAAAACAAGAAGTATCTTAATAATGAAAAAAAGACAGAAACATTGTTAACAACAGCAGAAACAATTGCGGGTAGACAAGAACATTTTAATGAGAATTTACCAATTGATAGTAGTAATGTGAAGGAAAAAGTAAATGAAGCTCAATTATTAAGTTCTAGAGCTCGTTTCAAAGAGCGAAAAGCATATAGAACAAATACTGATAATTCAGATAAATTATTAAGCACCACAGAAACAATCACTAACAGATTCAGTTCACGTCAAAATCTGAAACAAGGAATTGAACTGAATGATAAAGCTAACGGAGAAGATAAATTATCGACTGATAAAGAAATTCCTCTAAGACGCAAACCAAATTTCAGGCAAAGTGTTCTGACAAATATAAAAGAAACAAATACAAATTCACAAAGTAGTGAAACAAGTAACTCTCAAAGTAAAGAAAATGTCAGAACTCTAAGAGGTGAAAAGAGAGGGTCAAGCACATATAAGAAAAATGATGGTGATGAGGTAAGAAAACTTAATGTTAAAATGCTCTAATGGTCTTAGTGTGCAATACTAAATCTGAGAACATTCAACCCCCAATAAAATATTATTTCAAAGGATAACTTATTAACATCTGTTGATCTAGAGATGGCCTTTTGAAGAATTACTTTATTGATCTTAAACAAATAAATATAATGCCCCAAATTTATATTTAACTAATCAGAAATATTATGAACAGCATTTATAAAAAGAATTTAACCCAACAGGTCGGTCTAGTGGTAAAATTTGTAAATCAGCTGATTTCAAAGTCAAGAATTCCAAGGTTCAAATCCTAATAAAGATAGATGCTTTTATTCACATCTGGATAGTAAATTGTGGATACTGGTGTTCTTTGGTAGTTGGGTTTTAATTAACCTCACATGTCAGGAATGGTTGATCCGAGTCTGTGTAAGACTATATGTTTACCCGTCATTCACTTGGATATTAATAAATCACCAATCACTCTAATAGTTGATGTGATTACAAATAAAAATATATATTAAAATAAAAAGAAAATATGAATGGAAAAATGTTAAATATTTACTTTTACTTTTCAAATACTTCTCTCCAATGGGGTTTTTTTTTTTTTTTACTTACATTAATATGTTTTAAATTTTACACTGATAGTTCATGTCACTTTATGTGCGTTCTACTTATTAAAGTTTGGAACATCAGAAAAATTGCTACCTTACTTAATGGTATTTTTTTGTCCCCAGGAGAATCCTAAAATAAAGAAAGTAGTAATACCTTTAAAAAAAAAAGATAAGATAACAGCAAATACAAAAAACAACAAATTTTAAAAATAAAAAATATACCTGTCTGTAAGAAATCATTAATAAATGTAATTAAATTATAAGTAAGTTCAAGCATAAATATTTATTAATTTGAAAGAAATATATATTGATTCTCAACATTTGTTAGTACAATTTATTATCTGAACCAATCTTTTTAAGTCAGGTCATATTAATGGATATGACACTATATATAGGTATTAATACCTGACTATTTATCAACTTTTAACTAAGGCCAATTTATTTTATACATGGTTTTTAATTCTTGAATCATAACAAGTTTCAATCTTACTTGAAGCAACTTTCAGTGACAGTGCTGCTACTCTCACCAAGGCACTGATTAATATTGCTGATGATAAGTTTTTTGAATCAGATGAATGTAGAACAGTAGTATCAGTCATTGAAGGTGGTCACAACAGCAACTAAAATCATTATGACAGATGTTTTAAAAACCTTTGTATTTAATAAATTTTTATCAGTTTTTCATTTTCAAAGTTTAATTGCTGATTATCTTATAAGAGACATAGCAAATCACTTACTATGTAAATATTAAAATATTTTTTAAAGCTACTGCGGAACTACATAAATAAATCAATAGATAAACATTTTATTAAAGTATCCAAGTAACTCAAAATACACAGTACTGATTAAAAATTTGCTAATTACAAGCTATCATCTTCTTTTTATTAAAAATAAAATATAGAAATTTTAATACAAACATGTTACTAGAAAAACAAATCAACTAAATTAAAAAAATTTTTTAAATGTTTAACACATTCACTGCAACCTATTACTACAGCGTATACTCTCATCATTAACATGATTGAAAAATGTAATAAATATTGTTAGTAATTTTATATTTCTTACATTATAAAATTCAACAAAGATGTTACTTGTAAATTCTAGTATAACTATATCTTCCATTCATATGATATTCATGATGATAATAACTTTATGATTTGATAAAGCAATAATCTGATATAGACATCTATCAGTAAAATTAGCTACTAAACAATCCTGAGTCCACATAATTATTTACCAACAGTTACAACTCACCACAATCAGACACATCACAGATGAACATAAATGCATACTACATAAGAAACATGTATGCAGTGAATGTATTAAAAAAAATAATAAAGACATTTTTATAACATTATTTTCTCACACAAATAATGAGCAACTCACACTCTAAGACCATTTCAGAGCTTATTCATAATTTTTTAATAATAATCAGTCATAGATATATCATTTAAGCGCTTCATCATGTACTTTGCACATCATAAATATATTTAATTATATAGCAGTATCATGTAGAGAGCAAAATATATTTTTTATTGAATAGAGCTTAGTAAAAGTTCATGCTTGATGCTTTTCATCTTCAATACAATATTTTACAAACATGACAAATTAAAAATGTTCAACAGTTTCATTTTAACTTTTAATATGAAACAGACATATCAGACTCAGGGAAAAACGACAAACCGTACTGAAGGACTGTTAAAAACTCACCTCTTTAAACCTTTAACAATGACAAACAGATCATATGAATAAAATAAAATGATGAACTAACAAAATAACAGAACATTTATATCTCTTACAAACAAATACAAAAATATGAATACTGTACTTATATTTTGACGAACAAACTTTATTGATCCAAACTATGTGCAGGACAAATCACTACTAAATTATTGATGAAAACAAGAAACAAATTGTTAAAAAAAACTGTTACAGTAGGATATAATATTATAATGAAGACACAAAGTTCAACTTTTACTTATCAAAATGATACATTGAACATTTATCATTAATTACTCATATAAGCATCAGCGCACTCATAAAAACATGACATACTCATATTATTTCTTAAGAGCTTTGCAAACTGAACCCATATTGTATGCACATTATTCTCGCTTATCAAATCATCAACGCACTTCAGAACTCATTCAATAATCACATTTCACAATCAGAGCTTTACACAATGAATGCTCTGTTTATCTAGTGTCAAATTATAGGGAAAATCTGGTCGTCCAGCGAAGAAAAAAGATAAGTCTGAAAATGCTGATGATGGAATAGATGAGGATGATAATTATCCAGTTGAATACAAGCAACTCAGGAAGGCTGGGAATGGACCGAAAGAAATTTTGGTAAAATAAAAAATTTTTCATTAACTTCTTTTTTTTAAAATGTGACCTTCTTACAGTAAGTAATTATTTCTAGAAATATAATAATTCTATAATTAAAATTATTTGATTCAGAATAGAAATTAAGTCTGTAGATAATTTTTTTTTTTTTTTTTAAATGAAATATTAACTAAAACATAATTAATACAACAGTCAATCTGCAGTAACTTATTAGAATACAGCTACTGAAATTTTTATTAATATTTTGTAAATATTGTAAACTATCTTTTTTTAAATTCCTATAGCTATTTTTTAAACATAATTGTATTACATAATTCTACAACATATGCCTCTGAAAATTATATTTTAAACACTTTTATTTGAGTATCAATTCAATTATTTTCAAAATTTTGTTTTTTTGATTGGAAAAAGTAATATCTACTTTCAATTAATCATACAATCTCTTTATCAAGAAAATTGCTACAACTACAATATATTCATATAAATGCAAATATTATTCTAAAAATATAACCTCCCTAATGGATACTTAGATAAAAGCTTAAGCAATTTGTTACGGAAAGATATATATAATAGCTGTATTAATAAAAATTACATTCTTAGCATCTTATTATTTAAAAACAGAGTTTACAATATAAAATTATTAAATGTTAAACGACTCATTTCCAAAATACATTTTCTTACAAGGATCATTTGGAACCGAATTAATAAAAATATCAAGCAATATTATGTTTTTTTTTTATTTATACTGTTTGTTTTTTTCTATTTTGTATAAAAGTAAATTTAATACTGTTCTAGCATATTGAGAACTTGGTTTTGTGTGCTACATATTATCCTCTTTTGTGGTTGAGTAATCCCCATGTATGTGTATAGTTTCTATCTGGTGATTGAAAGGTTTAGTTCTGTTGTGTAATACCTTTATATGTTTTTGTATCTACAGGTGAATGTGCATCCAGTTTGTCCAATGTAATAATTAGTACAAACAAC
>JAAAKQ030416661.1:11641-24867 GCA_010016005.3 Zanna intricata
TAATACCTTTATATGTTTTTGTATCTACAGGTGAATGTGCATCCAGTTTGTCCAATGTAATAATTAGTACAAACAACCTCAGCAGTTTAATCTGTATGATTACCTTGGTTCTCATGATTATTAATGTATATTTAATAATTTGTAATATAATCTTATGTTCTTTGTGGTTTTAAAAGTGACTAATTTTTTCCTGAAAAAGTTGAAAATTTTTTATGGGTGTTGGTTGTCCAGCCTAATGTAATAAATTGTATTTTTTCTAAGTAGATATATTTTTAATTCTGTACTTTATTTACCCTGTCGTCTATAATTTAGGACAAATAAGTCATCTGCAAGATGTTTTGTTGAATCAAATTTTTCAATGTGTAGTTGTAGACTGATAAAGTAACAAGTGTAAAAGAGAGCTGAATGTTACTGTTGTAATAACTGTGGTAAATCTGGGTTACAAATTTTGAAGCTATGGTTGTTATTTAAGAAATTCAAAATATTTCATATTTTTCAATGAAATGTATATGAAGATTGCATGAGAGAAGTCTTACTTTTCTACCATGTAGTTGTATGATTTCATCAACATATGAAATTTTCATTATCAAATAATAAATGTAGAAATATTTCAGGCTCAAAATTTCTAAATGGGTTAACATATTGGTAGGGCCAGAGTGTAATAATTTTTGCATGCAAAATAATTTTGTTTTTGTAATAGCTTATATGAAAATCTGCTTCTGTTATGTCATCCAATAATAGAGATTTCTTTTTGGGAAGACTTGTGCAATGTGTTGATAATTTCTTGTATTTGAATATTAATGTAGAAATTTGTTACATCAAAGGATGGAAGGATGGAGATTATGTGGATTATGTACATCTTCAGTTTTGTTCATAACTATTTTTTGTTCTTTATACATGATTTTTGTGCCAGGTGCAATCTAATGATTGGTTCTGGCCATGTATCTACTATTATACATAAATTAAAAATACTCAAATTTGAACCATTACAAAAAATACACATTATGCATCCAATTTCAAAACAAGTCACATCAAAATTGACATATAATTGCATTTGCTGGTGTTAAACTTTTATTTTTTACTAATTTTTGAAGAAATCTTTTGGTTGTAAGAATGCAAAAAACATCATATTTTTTTAGTATTCTGTCAAATCACTTGAATTCAATCACTTGCTATTAAAGAATTATTGCATCAATCTCGCTCAAATTTTTACACAACTTATTACCCATTAAGTGTCAGATTTGTATCTTTAAACATTTATTTACTATTATTCAATTTGCAGTGTTTTTGTCTTTGTAACTAAACAACGTAGAAACAATGGTCAAAGTTCTGCATCAAAATATTATTATTTTGAATTGATGATAATCACATTTCTTTTATTTTAATTTTATTTATTTTATCACTAACCTGAATTTTTTCAAAGATTTTTATTTGATGGTTAAATAATAATTAGCCAGACTGAAGGAATAAATATATTCCTTTAATAAAGTTTTACCTTTATCACTAAAAAGTAGTTACAAAGTCTATCTTTTACATTATGTGATTACAAATAGTATAAAAAGTATATATAATATTTCAAATAATTAATCTGACAACAATATCTTCTTTATAGTTTTTAATTAGTAGTCTTACATTTGGATTAGCCAAACTATTGTTATATTTCTCTTATTTATTTACTGCCAAGTACAAAATTAGTATACAATGCAAAGATATGAGGGCGAGTCAACAATCATCTACACTTTTTGTTCAACAATTTATTTACACAAGGGTAGGGGGATTCAATATGAACATTATTTTTCTAATTAATCACTTTTCAGTCAATGCACTTAGTCCAGCAGTCCACAAGCTTGTGTATTCCTTCCAAGAATGTTTTTGGATGGCCACGAAGCCACGTTTGCCCTGCTTTCTGCATGTATAAGTATGTGAAAAATATACATTCTCAAAGCATCCTTGAGCGGCCCAAACAAATGAAAGTCAAAGGGAGCAAGATCTGGGTTGTACGAAGAATGCAGTAATTCAAACTTCAACCAGGAGATAGTTGGAACAGTGTGGCAAACCTGCCCACACGAGGGTACCAAGATATCCATCACGCACAGACTTTACAGAGCAGAGCTTTCCATGGATGATTTTCTGGACAGAACCATGACTGATGTTCACAAAAGAAGCTACCTCATTGATGATAAATTGCCTATTCGCCAGAACCATCTCTCTAACTTCCTGATCTTGTCATTGATGGTGGAGGTTAATGGGCAACTGCTCCCTCTTCATGTATCACACTTGTCCAATCAATTTTAAAATTCTTGATCCACAAAAATACACTTTTACATCATAAAGCACTGTCACCATGCTGTGATAAAAGTCTACTATAAATTTTAGCCCCATTCACACCCTCCGACTGAAGAAATCACATCACTGCTTGTTGTTTCTCCTTGGTGCAAAGTATAGTGTAGTGGACATGTTTAAACTGTAATAGCCACAATGCAAATGATGCAATCAGGACAAATTTAGCACACGTGACCGCAGTCATACAAACTCTAGAGTACACCAACTCTTTTGCACACATCCACAGAAGACAGTATGACAACTTAAAGTTGTGTCATGATGAAAGTGTAAATCATTTTTAATTCACCCTTGATATTACTAATACTTAATATTATATTATTAAACAGAAACAATCTTGCAACCATGTACTCACAGATAAGCAGCCAAGGGAGAAAATTATTTACTCTTTATGATTTTTACCTTTTTCAGCAGGTGTTAAAACAAAAAACCTGCTAAAAGAGGATTTAATCCTGTTCTTTTAACAGGTGAATTAAAATAATTATATTTTTGTTTATAAAGATTTCTAATAACATTCAGATTAGTAATAAAATTTATAAAATATTATATTCATCAATTTAAAATAAGGACAAAGGCAGAGTTTGAGTTTCTACTCAAAAAACACAGAATTAAATAATGTGGATTTTGATATGACGTTTTGAAATCAAGTGGGTAGTTTATTTTTTTAATAAGGCTTCAAACTCAAGTGCATATAATTCCTGTACTGACAGTAACTAATTTGTCAGTAGAGGTAATAGTGAAGTTAATGACAAGTCTAATTGGTAATCTGTGTGTTTATAATGTGAGTCGTTTAATATTTAATAATTTTCAATCATTATTACACTTTGTAATGCAGTTCAACAAATTATAATTTAATATTATAAAAACAAAACTAATAAAAGTTGTAACACATCTTTTTTCATCAGATATTTAACAGAAGTATAACTCTCTGTTCCAGATGAGATTATAGACTACAACAAAAATAATACAAACATACAATTAGACAAACAATAGAACAGAAATATATAACACCTTAATCTGCTACCTTTATAACAAAAAAAAATGTTAACTGTATTAATTTGAAAACAAAATGTACACTTAGATATTTCTCAACAAATATAATGTAATTTTTCTTAAAATTACATCTATTGCTCTAACAGAAAAAAAAGAATTATGATATAAATTTTATATTTTTCTGCATAAGATCTACAATCATTTGATAAGTAATGCACACAAATTTAATGGGGGAAAAATACATTTCAATTTCAGGAATTACTAAAAGCCCGTAAGGCTCAACGAGAAGCAGCACAAAGGGCTGCACAACAGCAAGGTCCACATTCTGTCAGAGCAAGTCTTCTATCAGTTAGACCCCAGCTTTATCAGCAGGTTATAATTTTTTTTTTTTAAATGTTATTTTATAATTTTTTATTATCATAATGTTAATTATGTTAGTTTGTGCTTGTTCATATATACATTTTTAATTTGATTATTTTTTAAACATTGCAAGTACTTCCATTAACAATTAACTACATAGATACTATAACAATCAAAAGTTGTACTAAGGGATAAAATGCAGTATAAATCCAAGTTCTTTTCTATTCATTATGTAAAATGTGTTTGCAAAACCCAAATAACAATTTATTAATATTTTTAAAATGGATAACACAATTAACAAAACTGGAGTTAATCAAATTTTAAACTGGTTGAATCATATTTTGATATATCAAAAATGTACTGTTATTGCATTATATATGGTCATGACAAAGGAATATTTAATTTAATTTAGAACAAGTAAAAAACCAAAATAATTAATTTATTACTGCAGAAAATAATCTAATTAAAAAAAAATACAGACTGAAGTAAAATTACATCACTTTCAACTGATTTCATTAACTAAGAGCTGTTTTAAACCAGACACAATCCAGAGGTGTACAAGTGGGTCATTTTTATGTTACTCAATTGTCAGATGGGAAGTCTATACACAAGATTAGCTGAATTAGCAACGAAATAACTAGTCATATACCAGTGACAGTACCCATCCATATACCATCAGTACCCATTACTTTAGGTAATGTTATCCATCTCATTCTAAAGGAATGAGCATAAGTTTACAATACGTTAAGATTAACTTTATATTTATATTTTTAAAATACATGAAAGACAGAGTTTCCATTGAAATTTCCCTTTCTGATGTTTCCAATAAGTCAACAGTCAACAACATCATATTTGATACATAGATCTTGTGAGAAGAGGAAGTATGGAATTAAAAGGCTGACATCGATCATTACTGTTAAATATGGAAATTCAAGAAAATATGAAATAACTTGGTCAGTCACAAATATCTCAAAAAATATCATCATGGATATCAATAACTATCATTTTCAATGTTACAAAAATTAAAAGTGCAAGCTTACAGTATTGGTGTGTTGATGAACTGTGAAAGACCAGACCATGAAAAATGTAAGTGTTGACACTGGTTTTATCAATAAAAATAGGATTAAGGTATCAGATTGTGGTTCATTCTAGCATAATGAGGCTTTATTTTGCAATAAATATTTTTATTTCAAAATATCTGAAAGTTGAATAGTAAGACTTTACATTTCACAAATAATGATTACAGCTACATAAAATTAGTTCGGTTAGCATTCTCTACCCACTGAGTATTTCCTTTATTTTTTTTTAAAGATAAAATTGTAGATGGTGAATTTTATTGTAACTTAATCCGATAGTTTATGAAATAATTTTTAAGAAAAAAGAACAAGAAAATTGGTTAAGCACTATTTTTATACTCTTAATGAAACAGTATCAAAGTTACAATAATTGTTTGATCATTAATTTATCTCAAAAGACTAAAATCACAAAGATCTAATAATCTTACATCAACATATCTTTTCCTCTGGGTTATACTTAAAGGATAGTCTTAAAAATAATCTCCAGATACTTGCTGAATTGAGTACTAACACTGAAAGTGCACTTTCAAATATGAGAAAAAAAAACATTTTGAAAAATGGTTACAATAAAATTAATTAGAAAAGAACTTTATGTTAAGTTAGATGAAATTATTACAAATATCTAATATGAAATGAAACATAATTTGATCAATATAAATTGAGTGCAGTGAACCCAAAAAGTAGATTAATATAACCCATTAATGTACATATATATGTTCATCATTCCTAAGGCTAGTTTAACTCCATAATGCTACAATCAATTCCTACAAAAAGCCTAGAGTATACTAAACAAATTTAGTAAGAGAGGGTCATAAAAGAGCCAATTCCTTTCCTGTTAAAGCACATATTACTAGCTATCACTGATACCTCAATCTCAAAAAACATGTTATTCTGTTTACATTTCATAATACAGTGTTAAACTTAAAAGAGGCCCCATCACTTAAATTAACTGTAAGTAATAGTTTATGGTATAGTTTATAATTAGCTCCAGTCATACCAACATCTTCCACGTTATTTTACCAATCTCATACCAATATATAAATTTTAACATGCATTTAGTATAAATTCTACTGAGTGATGGGGCCTCTGTTTTCTTTTTTCAAGTTGAACACCTGTATAATATAATATTTCATAATATCTGTTTCATTTTTTTTTTAATTTCCTTTTTGTTAATTTTGAGTAAAATGTTAGCCACATTTCCTTAAAAAACTGACTGCAACACCACGAATGCCTCACAAAGTAGAATCCAGAAAAGTAAAGGATATGGGATAAATATAAATGCCAACAATAACAACCATGTTTAATAAACTGATTACCATAGGGGTAACTGCTTAACAAATTTGGGTACATGCTGTTAAACAGCATGACATTTATTAGCAGCTAATAACCACAGTAGTTAATGACAAATAAAATTTATCCAAAAAAAAAAGAAGCCATCATATAATAAAAAATTAAATATAAGAACTTTTATTAAAAGTATTAGTACACACTAATTTGGATTACTGATTTTAATTAAACTATGGACAAAACAGAAGCAATACAAAATGTCGAATAGCACAGGCGAAAGTGACAAATGAAGGGTGTTGCAGCAAATCGATGAAAAAAGAAGCATTTGGAAAAATATAGTTAAAAGAAGAGATAGATGTATAGGCCACATATTAAGGCATCCTGGAATAGTTGCTTTGATATTGGAGGGACAGGTAAATGGGAAAAATTTTTCAGGTAGGCAATATGTAAAACTAATTGTTAGGGATGTAGGATATAGGAAGTATATCAAAATGAAACGAGTGGCACTAGATAGGGAATCTTGGATTTCAATTAACCACACTTCTCAGTAGTGGTCGACCTGAGACTGTACAAGACTACACTTCATTCACATTCATACACATCATCCTCATTCATCCTCTGAAGTAATATCTTGCGTTAGTTCTGGAGGCTAAATAGATAAAGAGAGAGGGAATCTTGGAGAGCTGCATCAAAACAGTCAAATGACTGAAGACAAAAAGAAAATTAAACCTAAGTCAGAAATTTGATCAATCAAACATTAATCAAATATGAATAGATAAATTAACAAAAATATTTCAATATATGTATGTACAATGCCCAGATACTGTAATTATACATTTTTTCTATATTTATTTAATACAAACAGCAGTTACTCTACAATCTATAGAAGATATCTTACAAAAATTCAAATATAGTTTTTTGTTTTTTTATTATAATTTTTTTTTAGTATAAAATAGTTTTTAACATTAAAAACACAAAGTATAAAATAATAAAGAATATCATGAATAAACTAGGTTGCAACAAAAATTCCACATAATATAAAAACTACACTCGAAGTAAATTACCAATATCTATTGGAATAAAAGACAAAATTTGTCAATAATTTGTTAATTTTTTTACAGAAAGTTCGAAGTCGAGTCTCAGAAGAGGAAACAATTACAAAATCTACTGCTGTAGTAGAAGAAAACATAGAGCTTACAAATACCAAAAATGAAAATATAGAGGAAAATTCATTTTCTCCGTCTCCTTCAACGAACATACCAGAAATAACATCTCAAAGTCTAAAAAAACAGAAAAAAAATGATAATCTATCAACACAAAATAGGGCTTCTTCTCGAGGACAAACATACAGAAGAAATAGACCAAAAGAAAAAACAGAGAAATCTGAAACGTACATGGAAATAGATGATAAAGTTGTAGATTATGTAACAGAAAAACCAACAGTACAAAGTACATTTAAAAGTGAAGATATTGAAACTGTAACAAAACCAAAAAGAACATTTACAAGAAGAGATGAACAAGATAAAGTTGTTAAAGAATTCAAAATAAAACCGACTGTAGAAGTAGAAACAGAACGATCAAGATTTATACCATCATCTAAACGAGGTAGTTCCAGTATAAAAGATGATTCAGCTGAGGTAGATAGTGAAAATGATGAAGTACGTGTTCCAGGAAAACTAAAATATCATTTATACGAAACAAATTCTCGAAAAAAACTTGTTACACAACAGGCGAAACTTGAAAGTGCAACTAAACCAAACAAAGGTAACAGAGTTAAGCATAAATTTAATTGATAATTATATAAGTAATTAGTTTATAATCAAAAAAATTGTGGCTCAATAATTAAACTGCTTTATTGGATCATTTCATTAAAAAGTAATATGCTGCTTCGATTATGGAATTATTCTTGTTTTCATTTACTTACAATAAAATATAAGTCTGAAACTTGAATAACCAGCTGATATTGAATACTTCATATAGCTTTTAGCAATAAAATAACCAGCTTCATAAAGAGTGATATTTTAATTATTAACATGTACGAGTATATAAGAATAAATTTCTATTTGTAATAAAATAATGTAGTTCAATAAAAAATTAAACTATTTTGCAGTATCCATTTCTCCACTGAAAACATAAAACTGAATCCTTTTAAATGTTGAATTATACAAACACATATTATTTATGACAAATTAGTCCTAATTATTTAAACTAGATAAGACTAGAAGAAAGTAAGATAACCAGAAAATATATTAAAGAATGATATCAAATTTAAAGGAGAAAATTTGTGAAATATATGAATAAGTAAATCAAGGAATGAGGTATTTTAATTTTTAAATAATGATTTGTATAATTTAGAGAAAAAATTTGCAGAAAAAAGAAAAACTACATTTTATATATACATATGTATATTTTAATTGAAAGGAGAATGTAAATGACAAAACACAAAGTATAAAATACTTTTAAATTAATTGCAGAGCAGTTTACTTTTAGATGAAATTATGAAAAATTGACCTTCAGCTGATTCAGCTTTAGCTTTAAATGAAGCTTTCTCAAAAACTGCTACTGGAAATGCATAGTGTTATGGCAATGGTGTTTGAATTAGGATTTTAAATATGGCTGCTGTTAATGAAGTGTACAAAGAAATGTATGATTTAAATTGTTCATTTAGAATTTTTTTACCTGTTTTCATACCTTTAGAGTCACTTCAAGTATAAGCTAGTTCATCATTCTTTACTATTTATGTATAACATTTTTATATTATAACTAAAGTTTGTGCATTAATGAATTATTTCAATAAGTTTTGCTAAAGTATATGCAATTGTGAAATATTGTAAAAAAATACTTTTATACATTCTTGGTATTAATGTGAAAAGTTTACGTCCTGATTGTCCTGAGCAGAGTTTTACAGTTAAACCAGCATTTTATAAAATCCCTCTATTAAAATCTAATCCAAATACCAATGTCATATCTAAGATAATTCTCAGAGTTCCTTGCAGCATATCCAAAAAAATTTGACTTCAAATGAAAGCTAATGGTACTTAAAAAAAAGTTTTTAAAACGTTTACCTTAAAAGAGTGTATTTAAGTTGATTTAAAAACTATTCTAAAATTCTTTAAATACTGTTAATTCATGAAAATCAGTACTTAACACATTTAAAATGTAAAAGTTAACTGCCTAATGTTTATGAAACCAAGATATTGAAATTTACTTTCTTAATTTGTTATTCTAAATTATGGAAATGTCATGAATGAAAAAATCAGTATATTCAAGGATCTAGTGTCAAGGAAATAAATGCCATTAACATCTAGTGAAGAGAAAAGTTGGCATGTGATAGACAATAGGTGCTAACTGTTAATGCCCATCTTAGATAAATGTAATGCAATATTATACTCAGGAAGACTGTTTTTCATCAGTTGTGTATAAAACAGAAAAGTAAAATAGTCTTGGATAAATGACAATTATTCAGTGGCAAATAATCTTAATAAGTAAAATTTAAAAAGGAAACTTATTAGTTATAACTGTTACAGATACTGCAATTCAGATAATCAAGAATAAATAAGAAAACTGCTACTTATTTGGAGAAAATGTTATTACTTATAAAAGAAAATGTTCATTCAAATAAATTACAGAATAAGTTTGTCTATCTGTAAATTATGTAATAATATTAATATTTTTATAACATATCCATGGTATTTATCTCAGTTACTTTACTGAAGCACTTATTCAAGACATCAGATTGTGATGATGCACAATTAATTCACTGCAATTATTAATGCCGTGCATGAATCCGACAATTTTTTTAAGTACACTCGGTCAAAAGAAAAAAGATACAAGGTGTGTCTGTTAAATAACAAAGTGATGCAATGACTCACTTTTATTTATATTACTCATATTTTGATTCTAATACTTATTCTTCAATATCGTTCTCATTTGCCACTTACAAACTGATCCAATCTTGTTTTCCACTGTTCAATGACTTGGAAAAAAAATCATATTTGTTCGCTGCTGCTGTTTAACAGATCTGGTGTTTTCTTCCTTACTGCAATTGATTCAAAAGTGTTCCTTTAAGCAAGAAAGTGTTCACTTAGGGAAAAGAAAAACATTGTATGGTGTTAAATTTGCGAATATATGTAAGCGTGGTGTTAAATTTGCGAATATATATAACGTTCCGTGCAGCAACATGTTTGTTAGTTGAAAACTGCTTATAAGTAATGATGGTTCACTGTTATGCCCTGGTTGGATGGTTCACTGTTAGACCCATTTTTCCAAAATTACGAATACATTCTTGACATCCAAAAAATATCATGCTTTAAATTTGTATTCATTTTGAATAGAATTTTTTCATTCTTGGGTAACAATGTTTTGTAGTGTATTAACTGTTGTATTATTTCAGGATCATACTTCATCATAATGATGTTTTGTTTTTTTAAAGTTGGGGTTGGTATCAGGTTGCTACAGTATGTCAGCACAAATTTCCTTGCAGCATTCTTTTTATTCTTGTTTGAAAACCCTAGACTATATTGGCACAAACATTTTTTAAGTTGAGATCCTCATGCAAACTTTCCACGTTGTCTTTGTCAATATTCACACTTTAGTTATCATTTAAACATTGAGTTGGCAGTCTTCTCAAACTTCTGGCTAATTTTTTCTATATTTTGTTTGTTTCTTCAAACTAAGGTTGTGTTTGGCATCATCTTTCATGTTCTGACATCCTTCACCGATTCATTTTTGCCACTCAAAGAATGGGCACAAGGCATGCAGCAACTTCCTTGAGTAATAGTAAGAATTACAAAAGTTCCATTGATGTTTTGTTCAATTTTACTAAAAAATTTAAATTCACATGTTGCTCAAAATTGCTCAACTTTTACACTTTGTATTATTCTAGCACAAACTCCACTAAACGATGACTTACAATCAACTGCGTTGAAGTCTGTCAAGCAGGTTCAAACACATCCAAGACTGCCAAAGATCTGGTCTCACTCTTTTCTCCTACATATAACGTATAGTAACATTGTTTAGTAGACATACCTTGTAAATATTTTCTTAACTAATTAATTTGTCACAACCTGTAAAGCAAATCAGAACTAACTTTTAACTTTTCAAAATATTTTTGTAAGAAAAAACAAAATTGATCAAAATTGGATTTAATTACATTTGAAAGACATTTATAAAAATTTATCAAACATATTGGAATCCATTGTATTTAATATAATTTATTCGCAATTACATAAACACCAAGACAGAAAATGACAATTCACCTAGACAGCAATTTTTTGTGTTTTTCATAACACTACCAGTATATAAACATACACGTGAATTAAAATAATTTGATAGAAGCCTGTCTCTTACCATAGTTGGATATATTTATATTTTTGAGTAGGTTTCTACCAAACTATTTTAATAGAAGTATAATTTTTTAAATTAGGTTGACATTGGAATTAACAATGAAACAATATCTGGATAAGTTCTACATCTGTACTGTCTTGATGTTTATATAATATTTAACAAAATAAATGCCCTCAATTTCTTGATCTGATTTTTTAAATTAAAATCTGTAACTGTGCCTTACCTGTCACAGAATTTGCTGATTATAGTGTACAGACAGTAATAACAAGCTGTTATTGTTATGTCTGACTACTTTAAGTCCATTATATGACTCATCACTTCATATCCATGATGACATAAGAAAATGTCAAAGTAAACGTACAACAGTCAGCTGAGTTCCATTATAGTCAACATCATTATTATTACTATTATTCATCATCAATCATCGATCATCATCATCATCATCATCATTATTATTATTATCATTATTCAACAGTCATTATTATTATTAAAAATAAGACTTATTTGTTAAAATGTGACCCATAATTTATTAAACAGCAGAAGATACACGAACAGTAACAAGAAGCTACTCAAAACTTGCTAGATATCCAAAACTACCTTCCACTACAACAAATCAACCACCTATATCAGAAAGTTCACTCGCTGCAAGACTGAATGCAAGACGTCTACGTCAGCAACAAACAACATTACCTGAAGTTCCAGAAACACTTCCTCCAGTAACCATCATATATGCCAATAGCATATCCACTCTGAAGCCGCTGGTCAGTTGATACATTTTGTATTAATATATTATTATATATTTATATCTGCTTAACATGAAGTGTTTTGACTCTACCAGTATCTGGAATAAATAATATGTATCATGTAATTACAACACAAACAGATCCAACTATTTCCACTCACCATTTTTTTGACAACATTCTATAAATTTGACCCAAAATATTAGAAAAATGTTTGTTATAAATAATTATGTCAACCATCATCATAAAGTAAAGCTCACTGTTGTCTATTGCCTTACTGCAGTTGCATATACCCCTTTATGAGTCAATTTTTTTTTTGTTATATATCCTTGGCATCCAATAATTATAAAAAGGGCCACCAATGTAATAAGGATTTTCAGAGAAAGTTCAATGTTAATAAACTAAGGCAACTCTTGAATAACATTTCAACTATTATAAATTGTAAAATGATATATAACAAATGTTCCAACCTCAAAACGATCTATTTTTTTGAAAATGTTTTTGTAAAAATTTCATTACGAAAATGACAGCAATTTAATATTTTTCACTGCTACTTTAAAAAATGGACAACAATATACCTCAAATAGAGGTCTTATACAAAAAAATATAATTTTAAGAGGGGCATTGGTTGAATTTCATTTTACTGTGTTTAACTTTTGAAAATAAATTTGAGGATAGCCTTAATTAATACCCTGTTTATATGTTTAAGCCTAAAATCTTTTTTATTTAATTTTAAAGATCACATAATAAAAAACAAGAGTACTCTTTACATTATTACCGAACCTATCCATCTAGACATTACATTTATCTGCATGGTAGCATTAATTAAGAAAACTAAAAAAAGGAATTTTAATGACAATAATACCTGGTACAGATACTATTTAATAACAACAAATTTAAGACATTCATTTACTAAAAAAAAATCATCTTAAGTATCCTACTCCAGCTTTTTGAATAGACTTCTTACATCACACTATGAGTTAAGAATTTAATTAAATATAGATTTTTTTAGATCTACTCAGAAGCTGTAATATTTAGTGTAATTACCAGGTGGGCTGAAAAGTTCGTAGGCTGACACATAGAT
>JAAAKQ030416772.1:0-24866 GCA_010016005.3 Zanna intricata
ATTCATACACATCATCCTCATTCATCCTCTGAAGTAATACCTTACGGTAGTTCCGGGGGCTAAACAGATAAAGAGAGCGAAAGGACAGTCAGTTGAGAAATTCAAATCCACCAGGATTCCACCAAATTCTTCCCAGTCGTCTTGAAATACATGAAAAGAAAAAAATAGGCGTGAAAAAATGTTTTGTAAAGAAAAATAATATATGAAAGATAGGAATAAAAATAATTTGAATAAAATATTTTATTCAATTTATATGAAGTTTCCTTGATATTTTGTGAACTGTGGCTCGGTTTTTTGCGACGCCTCTTAGCAATCCTTCGAGTAATTATAGGATTATTTGTGTGCGATTTGTTTTTTGTTTTTTTAATTTAACCTCCGGGACCACCGTTATTGCTTCAGAGGATAAAGTGAATGATTTTTAGCTTGTGAAAATGCCGAGATTCGAATCCGGGACCTCCGAATGAAAGGCTGAGACGCTACCACTCGCGACAGGTAGGCCGGCAATGCTATTTGGGTTGGACTTCCTCTAGGTAATCCGTTATGATTACCTTATTGTTTACTTCAAATTAATTATTTGAAAATGAAGACAAACTAAACTAATGATGTTTGGCTAGAAAGAAACTCTAAATGATTAAATTCATGGAAAATGTTTAGGATTCCTTTTGGAACCAGTTTGGAAGCACATATTAAAAAAAAATTGCGAAGAAAACTATCAAGAGTCAGATTCGTATTAAGAAAATTTAAATCGTTTGAATCCCATGAAATTCTCCGCTTTTTATTAAAAGTTAGTTATTACTTAAGTTAAGAGTTGTACAAAACTTCTTTTTATACATTTTCAAATTATGACCGATTAATATTTATTTTTAAATATCAACCTTTATATTAAACATAATTTATTTCGATAGATAACATCTTAAAGATTGATTTCTATCACTATACGAGAAATAAACTCGTTATTGACAAAAATTATACTATCGAAGTGGGCAACAGAAGTTGGTTTAACGATTAAATAAGTTTTTACGATAAAATCTCTTTGTAGACTAAGGTGATCTTGAAGATAAAGTTTTAAATCCAACTGCACCTGAAGCTGATAGATAAATTATTTTTTTCAGATTAGATTATTAAGCTATCTCAATAACGGTTAAGAATACTTTGAAACCATTATTATTTTTTGATTAAGTGTGAAAAGGGGATTGCAATTAAAGTGGCATTGTTGTATGTGCGTGTTGTACGCTTGTGTGTGTCTGACAGCTTGTAAATTAATTGTTTTTTTGTAAATTAGAAAATTGTTAATGAATAATAGCTTTTAATTTTTTATTGCGATTGTTTTTAATATTTTTAGCTTGTGCCAAGTATATATTTATTTACTCCAATACGCTGAAACATCTAGATGGTATAGTTATAATTTTTATTGCTTTGTTCTTTCATAATTCTAGGATTTTATGCGGAAGATTGACGCATTTATCTACCATTAAAGTTAATTTTTTTTTAATATTGGATAAAAAATGGTTTAAACTATCGTTTTTTTTTATTATTATGAATAAATTTATTTTAAAGAGTAACTAGTAAAAATGAACGGTTAAGTTTATTAGCGATTCCCACATATATAGATTGACTTATTTATAGCAGATCTGCATATTTACCTAGCCTGTTGCAGACCCAAACATCCTTGCAATCCGACGTACTTTGTGAATGATACCTAATCGGGATATATTTCATAAAATCTGTTTTTATTAAAGCCGTACAATTTTATCATTTGTTTTGTCGTCGTATTCTAGATTTGTTATAAAGTAACTTCGAGAGTTGTCGCATTATTTAGCGCACCTTTGTAATGTTTTTGTATGGGAAACGCAGATGTAACTAATTATTAACTAATTGTCTATATTTGCAGTATAGTTGTATTTCTGTTCATGCATGTTTGGAATGTAACGACAGGGATGACATCCGTATTCTAAATAACGGTTATGTTGTGTGTTTTGTTAGGGTAATTTATTCTGTGGAGCTATTCTTCCCGTAGAATTTTTCTTTTAAAATTCTTTCAATGATAAATTTAAAATTTTTTTTTAAGGAAGAAATGCGTTGTATTTTATTGAAAGACAAAGAAAGAAACGTTACTTCATTGGAAGTTCTCGCTCGAGTAAAATTATCGTAAGACTCGTTTTCACTTATTGCTAGATTATTCGCTTTCATGTTTGATGTTACAAACCTAATTTTACCTGTTGATTATTTATGTTTTTTAATCGGCATTACTCTTCGGTTTATCCTTATGTAAATTGATCCTTATATAAAATTTTTAAAGCGATTTAAAAGTAAATAATGGAATAAGAAAACAGTTACGATTAAAAAAAAAATCATTCTATCTTAATTTTTAACTGAGAGTATCCGAATAATATGTTGTTGCAAATCCCTTTAAAATGTATTACATTATTTGTTGTCATAAAATACGATTATTTTTAATTTATAAACGATTTTAAATTAATCTGAAAAGTTTTGGCCTGACCGTTTTATTTATATGTACTTTTTTTGGAAATCTGTTTTTATGGGGCCTAACCTTACAAAAAAATAAATAAAATAAAAAATAGAAGTAATAATTAAAAAAAAAAAGAAATATAATCTGCAAAACAAATGGTTTTGATCTCACGTATTATAGCAGATCTCACGTTATTATAGCAGATCTTGTGTATTTATTATAGCCAAGTAATAGGTTGTTTTAAAATTCTAATTTGTTAACCGTTTAAAACATTGTTACATACGTTAAAAAATATTAGCCTAAGCTACATGTGTTACGTTTTCAAATTTTCTTTTTGTTAAAATTGTTAAATCTTACCTTGTAAATCACTTTTATCGTTGTTTTATTTTTGTTATTTGCAGACGGTATACAGAATTCCAAAATTACTTTATATGAATTTACGATATACATCGATAAAAGAAAAATTTAACAAAAAACAAAATAATTACTCCTTGATTAGAGTATTCTAATAAGAAGGAAAATAAAAAATTAACTTACAAACGGTGTGCTAAAAATAGAAATGCATTAAATAATTCTTCATACAGCGATTAAGGATTAGCTTTTGGCTACAATTAATTGATGAAGTGATAGAGTACTTAATTGATAGAGTAGAACGTTTAATAGTAAGTATTAAGTAGTATTAAAGCTCTTAATCGAGTTCAGCGACTTATCAGTTAGTTGAAACTTAACAGGCGTTATATTAAACAGCCTGAAATTATTAATTGAATAATCAGAAAAATTAATTATTCATATCGTGATTGGAAAAAAAAATTATAAAAGTTTTTTTCTCTATATTTTTAAATCGTTAAATTTAACGATTTAAGTGTGTTTGCTTTAAGCTTTCCAGTCATTGTCAGTATTTTTCGACTTTAAAATGAAGAAGATTAAAACCAAAGCTAAGGCATTGATACTGTATGATATGTACTATTGATGGAATTAAACGCGTATAACTGGTTGATAAAAACTTGAACTGGAAGATAGTCTACATTAATAAGTAGTCTTCTCCATTAAACTTAATTTAATCTAAAATAAGTATTTTCGAGAATAAACATTAGCAAGATTTATTCTTTCCAAAACTTCTCCATTAAAAGTATAATTTTCCTAATTTTATTGATATAAATTATAATCGTGTTATCTATAATAGTATTTTGTCAAATATGGCGATTAAATGTTTTGTGTTCTATATTCCTCTTCTCTTTTCAAAACAATATTACATTAAAAAAAAATAAACATCATGAATCTGTATATTCAAATTTGCTTTATAGGGAATTATTATTACAAGTGTTCCATATTTGTATTAAAATTTTGTGGGGTATAAGGTGCTAATAAAATAGTGAAGTTACATTTTTCGTTAGCGTGTTTTTAGTGATTTTGTAAGATATACGTGCGGGACCCCCCCCCCGCGGTTTGTAAGTAAACTGTGTTTCTAAATTAATCATTCCCTTTAGAAGTGATATGTATTGATTGTAACAGATTGTTATCTAAAAGAACATTTTTTGACTTTTTAAGATTTTTCCATATTTAGTTTGTTTGGAGTAGAGTAATTAAAATTTTAATATTATTCCATCTTTTTTATGTACTATTATCAGGTACCAAAGTTTTACGATTGGTTTTATAAAATAATCTTTTTTAGGGATTTAACATCAAAAATAAAAAAATCTACTTTAATAAAAAATTTAGATTTATTAATCTAATTATTAAACACGACAGTTGACAACTATTAGCCTTTTAAAAAATAGTGGCTTCTCGTTGCTTGATAGGGTGTATTATATCTGTCGCTTAGTTTGCATCGTCATCTTCGTCGTGGCTGATTTATTTTGTTATTTTTGTATTATTTAATAAGAAATGTAGTCATTTCTATCACAATTTTCATAATATTTTAAGAACATCTCTTCATTTATATTGATATTTGCAGTATTTTGTACCCTTTGCCGTTATTATTTATTTGCAGGCTCTTATTAGCGGTTGTGCATTAGCAGATTGTAATTGTGTTATATGTTTTACGGTTGAGAATTGCTGCACATATTGAAATAAAAAGCACTGCTGTGTAATTATGTAGAGTGGTTACTTAGTTTTTAGGTCTTTTAAGCTCTGCATTTGAGATAAATAGTTTGTTAAATAACTTTATTTACACTATCAATTGCGGTATATTTTTCCGTTGAGGGAATAAATATGTTAGTAAGGTAATTTAAAGTTTGGTAAGTTAAATTTTTTTCTAAAAATATTTTTAAAATGACGGGAAAATTAAACTTTTTCTTTTTATTTAATTGGTTCATCCGTGCGGAAATTTTTTTCAAGACTGAAATATTTTTATTGCAGACATGACATTTTATTTGTTGTGCATAAAATAATTATTATCTATACAATGTATTATTAATATCGTTAGTAACTGATTGGTTTCGTAACTTATTTATGTAAAAGATCTTATTGTTTTGGCGGGAAAGTAACGCGGGACAGGTATTTAATGAAATTTACTCCTGAAGTTTGCGAGAAACTGCGAATGCAATAAGAGGAATTTTATGATTATTATGATCGTCATATGTTGACGGATGAACGAGGAGGCTAACTGCTGCCCCCACTGGTTGCTAAGCAACTTCTGTGACGTAATATACTACGCGTAGTACTGGTGAAGTGACGTCACGCGTTGCCAGGGGCAATTATGGGTGGGGGTTTAGGGTAGGAGTGGGAAAGGTCACCCTCCTCAGAGGCGGATCATCTCACTTGAACTAATCCGACCACCGCTACCCTGTCTTGTCCTCGTCACTCTTAATTGTATTCATTTTGCCCTAGTTCATGGTCGTGACTGTTACTCACGCATTTCATTTTCAATCACACCACTTTGATTTGACCTGGAATGCGACTAGTCCTCATTTGCTCTGTCATCATAATGTTATTTAAAAAAACAAAAAGAAAATGTCTTTTTATTGAATTTATTCCAAAGAAGATAATTTACTTTATTTTCATATTTATTACTAAATAGTGTTGACGAAATCGTCTTCGTGAAGCTGTTTCTAAGAAATATCTATCGCATAACTGTCCGTATGTCATCATTTCTTTACAGATTTGTTGTTAATCTTCTGATTGTAAAACAATGATAATATTTGTTATTTCAAAGTAAACTTATTATTGATGTGCACTGCTAAACTGATTTAATCTTCTATATATAACAAAAATGTTTGCTTGTCCCCCATGCGTTTCTATATCATTCATCCGACTGCGATGAAACCTTGGTGAGTTGTGTGCACGCCCGCAAAGGTTTCTGAATTTTTCCGACCAGCTGGGATCCAAACGCCATCTAATTGATGGCACTGGATCCAGATACTCCGGAAATTTGTATTTATGGTCCGATTTGGTTCATTCAGAATATATATTCGTTACATGAAAAAAAATATATTTTTGCAAAATGGACCCGCTAGGTGACGCTGGGGTTGAGATATTTAGAAAAAATGTATTTAAGCACCGATTTGGCTCACATTCAGAATATGTATTAATTACGTGAAAAGAAAAGTTTTTGGAAACACTATACCCACTAGGTGGCGCTAGTGTTGAGATATTTACAAACATTCTTCTGTATATGTAAACGGCAGTGTTCATATGTGAGTCTGCTACAGACTAAAAACCTAGTAGACCGATTTACGCGCGGGTTTTTGCAAAATGGTCCGCGTTTCCCGGAAAAGGTTTAAAGCTATTGAAATGCTTGATCTGACCAGTAGAAAGAAAGTTAGGAGTATTTTGAACCGACTACTATGTTTACAGAATGATTTGAATTAAATCTGATAGGTAGTGGTGCTTTGATAATTGAATTATTTACATTCAGATTTTTGTAAAGTGAAAGGTTAAATTTTGTGAAGTTCCGTAATGTACAGTTTTTTAATGTTTTATCAAATTGTCAATTGTGTTCATTCAAACTATATACGATTATATATATTCAAATCTTACAATAGCAAAGCATTATCAGGTCTGCTAGTAATATAAGCAATCACAACATGTGTACCCCGTTTCCAATGGACAACATCAGAAGTTACATTTGAAATTACAATTTTGGAATTGTAAAAAGTAAAAGCAAAAAGTGCAAATGAACAGATTGAAAGAAATGAAAAGAATAAAAACTGAAATAAGTTTTATAAACATTTGTAATATAAGAGCAAAAACCTGTTTTGGTTTATAAAATAGATTTTTTATGGTTCACTTTCTAAATATCTAGAAATATAATTCCAAATTAATTTATTTTCAGTGTGTTGCTCTGGAGAAACTGTTGATAGTACTTTTCTTTTAACTCTACTAGTCTACTATTACTTACACTTAAATTGCGTAAACTGACTGATGATTATAAATCAGACTGATGAATATAGTGTTGAAAATCTGATTCCTGTAGAGTTGAGACCTTATTTCTTGTGATACATGTCCTGAGATATTGATTTTCCTATGTTGTTAAACAACCCTGTTTTTGACATTAGCTGATACCTCTGTTTTTTACAACGGTTCTCACTACACTCTTTTAATTAGAGACCATCTCATTCAAACTTTTTTTGAACGGATAGAACATTGAAGAACAATCAAATGGAGTCACCGCATTCATAAGTTTGGTCAACGTATATTATTTATTTTTTTGTTCTTCTGACTCATCAAACACTTAGTGTTTTTATCAAATCCAAGGTCTAAATCATCTGAAGCTGTTGAAAACTTAGTTAATTTTACAAATCTGAATCAAACTTTATTGGAAAAGATGCATAATTAAGTGGGTGAGCGCTAAGGACAGTGGATGACAATTTGAACACTAGAAATGTATTTCATGTGTTATATAAAATTTGTTTTTTAATTGTTCTTATTATTAATCAGAAAACCAGTTTTTAGCCCACGTATATTTCAAATTGTTCAATCTTTGTTTTAATTATATTTTGTAGGCATCCTCATTATCATTTATAAATATCTTTTAAATTACTTGCGCATAATGTTATACTTAATTATAAGGAGTAATATCAAATTATTACAACCTTTTGTTAACCATATTTATCAGAATAGTGGAGATAGTATATTCACCATAGATTGTGTTATCAAAGTTGCCAACATAACTAGGAATTTTATCTGAATTCAATCTGCCTTTAAATTCTATCTGATTGTTCAATAATTTCATTTGTAATTTGTTGTAGGTATGAAAAATTTTGAAGTAATTTGTTGTAGGTAGGTTCTGAATTATTTTTATAGTGTGTGATTGTGTCTTTATTTTTTTAATAAATTTCAACAGAATAGAAATTTCCATGTGGCAAACAACACAATTTAATATTTGTGTGTGAAATTACACACACAAAACCAGACCTTGTCCTTTGATATTATTAAAAATTTATAAGAAAATTAATTGGTTATAAGAAATTTTACTTCTATGACAATTTTTATTTATTTAATAAAAATATAAATATATCAGATTTGATTTTTTTCACGATCATTTCTGACCGTGCCGTCGTTTATGATTATTAAATGCTTTAATTAATATTATTAAATATTTTAAAACTGATGCTGAAATGAGTATATGCAAGTTATTGCAGTCAGTTCATTACCGTAATTTTAACTTTTGCAATACTATTAAAACATATTACTCACACATACACACTTCACAGACTTTTAAATTTTTGTATTGTTATTATTATGTTAAAAAGATGAATTTTATTCTTTTGTTGCTAAACTAATACAAACGTTAAGTACACATATTTTAAATAATTACTACTTATTTTTGTATTTATTGTGGATTCAACAAGTATTATGTTATTCTGTTTTACAAGTGTGATTTGTGTACTGATGTTATGAAAAGTTATTTGATACTCGCACTTTTTGTATGCGTATGATTAATGATAAATTCACATATAAAGGTTGCTGTCAACACTTATTCTAATGTTTTTTTTTAATATTATAATTAATTTTTTTTCAGATGCCAGGTGTGGGCCAGCATAATCAGCAGTATGGTGGAAATTATGGTGGTCAGCGAGGACATAACATGGGAGGGCCTAATTCTATGAGCCCCATGAACGGTATGAGTCCAATGAATTCTATGGCCGGTATGGGAATGATGGGTCAAGCAAACGGCCCTGGGCCAGGGCCCGGTGGCGGTCCAATTCATGGCAGTATGATGTCAACGAACATAGGGCCGGTCTCCAAGATGGGCATGCAGGTACAATCCTCATACTTCCAGTTGGATCACAGTTTATACAACTCGGTACTAAATAAGCGTGTTTTGAAATACATAAACTACATACATTACTATTTAATTTATTATTTTTTATTGTTCAGTTTTAATTTTTCATTTTATTATGTGTTTCTTTATGACTTATTGATTTTTAATAATTAATTAATATTTTTAATAAAAAGAATATTCTCGATAATAATAAATTAGTTGTCAAGTTGTGTTCACATCTTATTCATTTAGTTGTGTGAAGTAATGTATGTAAATTATGTATAACAATAACATTTTTTAATAATTATATTTGCATATTCTGTGCTGTGCTTTACTTTTCTCTGTTTTGTGTGTGTGTGTGTGTGTGTGCACTAATAATAAAAACATCTTATTATTATTTTTAAATAGTGTAACAATAGTTGTGATATATTAATGATAACATTATTAGTTATCAGTAATTACTTCTGTTTAAACAAAAAGGTAATATGAAAGTTTATTATTTTTGAATGTGAGCATTTGCACAGAAAAATACTACTAAAAAATGGCCTGTAATTAATTTTGTACCAGGATTAAAGAATAGACTGGTACAGTTTTTCATGTGTAATATTATAGTTTCTTGGTTTTCATTTAAAGTAGCTTGAAGTTTATTTCAATTTTGCTGTTATGTGATGCTTTGTTTGCCTCATTCAATGCTATATTTTACAGTTTTGCTTCCTGTTCTGGATTTCGGTTGTTTAGAGTTTATCCTTAGTAATAATAGTAATGAAATTTGTGACTTATTCTAATAGATGAACCATATTGTTACATAAACATAATTCTTAATGAATAAACAACATAATTTTGAATAATTATTAATAAAAATAATTATTTAATTATGAATAAATATTTGTAATTAAAATTTAACATAATGAGAACAACTTTAATTCATTTCTTAATTTTTTATTTTAAGTGAGTGTAGAAGAAGGTTTGTTCAGGAATTACTTCATCCTATTGTGAACGTCAGTGGAGGTTTTGAATATTAATGTGATGTGTTAATGAAGTTTTTTGTGACACATATATTCTTCTCTAACCTTTAAACCTATACCCTTTATTATTTTTTCACATAGTAGATTTTGTAAGTTAGTAATTGTGATTCTTCTTGTGATTTTCAGGAAAACTTATGATTTATTATTAATCTTTATATAAAGATTGTAGAAAAACTTGCTAGAAAAATTGTAAAGTTTTAAGAAAGATCTAGCAAAAATATAAATTTTTAAATTTTAGTATAAATAAAAGAATAAAGAGACCTATGACATAGTTTCTGCAGGGTTTCATAGAAGATGCATCAAAACAAACATTTGTAGTAGTTTATTTCATTAAATAATATACAGTATTGCAGCTAAAAATGATTTTGTATTTTTAAATTATTTTATTCTGTATTTTCTTGACTAGACATTTTTAGATATTTTCAGATGGAATTATATTCTAAAGATAAAGATTAGCTTAATTAAGATTAACTGCCGATCTAGTAATGATCTGTTAGAATTACTCTTATTTAATGTTTTTATTTCCATATTTAGTATATAATTTTTATGAAATAAATAATAATACTGTTGAGATAGTCAGTTATGTACGTGTCGATAATTTTCATCCATGATGTTATAAGTTGCTTTTAAATACATATATATATTTATAACTGATAGCTTTATTAAATTAGATAACCCTTTTATTTTATTATCTCCATGTTAAATTATCAATTATAGATAAACTGTTATTAGTTATAATTGATTATTTTTGTCAGTTTAATTCTAATGAAGTTCTTACTGACCACATATTTTAGGTTTTTTTTCTATAAGTGAAGCGATTCCGTATTGCATTATTTATACTATTTTTATCAGTTAATTGATGCTATGCATTGTACCAGTAATATTGTTATTATTTTTTATTTAATGACATTATGAAATTAGTGAAAGAAAAAGCAATTATAACAATAATTATTAATCTCAGATTAGCATGAACTAAAATCTACAATTTTATTTGTACTATTTAAATATGGTATAAATCATTATAAAAAAAAATAGTAATCATAATACTAAATTTATTGAACTTTCTAAATTTGTGGAAGTACTATTTTTCCATAGTTGTTATTGGAGTATGATACAATTCCTGGGTCAGTTGAGACACTGTTGTTGATAGTGATCTTAAAACGGTGAGGCAACCTGACTAGTTTATGGTCATGTAATATGAGTTGTATTTGTTTATTTTTTTCCAGATAATCTATTTTTTAAGTGTGTTGAATTGGTTTATTTACTATATGTGAATTTGTAAGTTGCCATTAATATTTTACTATCTGTATCCAGATGATTTCCAAAGGCTGATTTGGTGTGTTTCTTCTATTGTAGGGAAAAATGCATCTGGTTTGCCCAATACAGTGTTTAGAATTTTACCTGTGATTGGATTTTTGAACTTCTAGGTTATTTGTGATACAGTAACCTTCTTTTCTGAAAATGTTATAGATTTTATATGGGTTTTGATTGTTATGTGTTAGGGATTCTAACTGTTCTGTGTTCTATGTAATGTATTATTTATAAGCATGGATGTTTAGGTATTATTGTGTAAAATTCGCATAACACATTAATGCACTTAAAACTCATGAAATCATTAGCCTTAAAAAATATGAGATCTGAAGATATTAAGTTTGACTACTAAACTATACATAATTTTTAACTAAAAATTAGAATAGTTTGTACTGGTAAACATATTATAGAAAAACCTTTTTTTGACGTGCATTTTTGTATATTTAGAGATATTGTTTCTTTCCTTCTGGTAACACAAATATCAATTAAACAAGCAATGGTAATTTTCACCACATAAGGGTATGCATGATCTTGTTCATTTGTTTTAAACAAACAAGAATTTCAGATATAGTCATTGTTTAATAACATTTTCAGAGAGCAAAGTTGTTATGCCTCACACAGTTTATATAATTAAATAGCAGGAATATTAAAAGTACCAGCAAGATATTTTTATTTTATTCAGATTCAGATATGTAGTCACGTTCCTGTTCCTTTATTACAACTCATTAAAAAATACATATCTTCTCATGGGTTAGTTTTAACAATGTATGTAGTGGTTAGTAGAAATTAAATTCTAGTGATGAACCATTATTTCAATTTTTTAAATCGCCGGCCTCCGTGGCACAAGTGGTAGCATGTTGGCCTTTCATACCGGAGGTCCCGGGTTCGAATCCCGGTCAAACATGGCATTTTCACACACGGTACATATCATTCATGATGAAATACTTAACTGTGGTTTCGGAGGTTAAAAAAAAAAAAAAATTAAATCTGATCTTAAGAAAATTCTAGAGGGTGCATAGTAATTTTTTTTAGTTACAAAAGTCCAATTATAAAAATGGTTTTGTTTTTGTTTCCTTTATGAAGATTATATTTGTAAATTTAATATAAATTATTTCATATGGAATATTTCAGTACAGAAGTGATTGTGGAAACTTTATTATTTTTTAATATTGAAATTTCTAAATTCACCTGAGTGATAAAATATAAGGAAGATATATTTTTACCTCATTAATTATTCTTTTTTTTCTTTAATGAAGATTGAATTTTCAGAAGTACCATCCATTACAACTTCCTTTGCTAATAATGTTGTTAATGTTTTAAAATTGTAGTATATGAATCAGAATTTAAAAAATAAGTGATTTTTTATTTAATTATGATGTGAGTGTATTTTTAAAAACTGAACATTCTACTGAATTGATTTGATATAAAGATACTTCTGAAATATATTCTTAAAAAAAAAAAATTGAGTAAATATCATGGTGAGTATGCTTCCTTATATTTTATTGCTTTTGCGTACATTTATTGTAATATCATTAATTTTGTTTATTTGTAGATATTTCTGTTCTTCCATTAATAATTTAATCCATTGTTGTTTATTTTGGTTGTTATTTAGGGTCCAGGTCCACAGGTTTATGGACCCAGAAGATTGGCTCCCTATCCAAGTCCAGCTATGCATATGAACCAGAAACGTGGTCAGCAATATCCTAGCCCTGGACCAAGCCCAAACTTACAACCTGGATTCCCACCTACTGCTGCACCACAGGTTAATTCATCTTATATTGTGTGTGTGTGTGTGTGTGTGTGTGTGCGTGCACCAATTCATGCGTATTATTGACATTAGTGTATGAATAAAAAAAGATTTTTAAACCATATTTAAGTGGCTAATTTATAATGTAAACCTTATTTTGGTATTTTTGGGAAGGCCCCATTAGAAGCAGAGACACTTTCCTGGGTTGAGCAATACTTAATTGTAGGTCAGACCCAGGGGAGAGGGAAAAAAATGACTGATATACAGATATATTCTTACAGTGCTTCCAGAGATTAAACAGACAAAGAAAAAGAAAGGTTTGATATGTGTGTTGAGTCTCATTTCTTGAAATATTGCTTTATAATATCCTGTTTATATACCTCCTTTATTGATTGCAGATTTTGTTATTGGTTTTTTGTAGATGATTGGTTTTGGTCAGGGTTTAGTCTGATAATCATTAGGATGGATGTTTTTTTTTTTTTAAATAAATCAGTACAGTAATGGAGGCCTTTGTTTTTCCACTCTTAGCTTTGCAATAACCACAAAAAAGTAGCATCTTGTTTGTAAAATAACATAGGTAATTGATTTTCATCTCACGAGTAGTTTACAAAAAGTAGAAAATATGAGTCTTCTCTTTTTTTACTAGGGAATGACTTACAATATTGTTAATGACTCTCAGTTAACTTAGTGCCAGTTAGTAACAGATATACTTATTACATGAACAAGGGACACAGCTGCCTCTGGACAGGAAAGTTATATGAATATCGTGAGACTTTTTTATTGTAATCAGTCAGTCAGTACTGACATCACTAACTCTTATTTCTACTTGTAATTGGCAGCCTACATTTTATTCCCAGGAAGCAATAAGAATAAATAATTATTCATATGACAATTGTTTTACTCCTTTTCCATAAAATTAAAATTTTGTTAATTTATATTTGTGTCTTTTTTTGTAGTACCCTAGTGGTTATACTAGTGGTCGACCAGGATTTCAAGGCCAATACCCACCTCAACAAACTATGGGAGCCACAACAGCAGGGTTTGTACCTGGTTCAGGAAATTCAGGAGGTCGTGGAGCTAGACAATCAACACCTCCATATACCACGTCTGGAAGCCAGTCAGGCCAGTATTTTGGTCAGTTCCAGGCAGGCAGTGGGCCACAATATGGAGCTACAGGTTTTGCAGGAGATATGCGAAGCAGTAGTTACCAGCATTCTCCAATTCCAGGCAACCCTACACCTCCACTGACACCAGCAAGCAGCATGCCTCCTTATATCTCACCTAATGCTGATATTAAACCTGGTTTTGGTGATATTAAACCTACTCTCCCAATTCAAAGTAAGGATCTTCATTTAATTTGATAGATTATTTTAAATTTAATATTTAAAAAAGTGTTTAAATTAATCTAGTTACTGAATTGAATTGATTATCTTTTTGTTTAGAATTAAATTACTTATATATAAACATTTATTTTTGTTTATATATAAAATGTTTTTAAGTATAATATGTTTAGGTTATAGATTGACAATTAGACTTATAGACATCAAAATTAATTTAATTATCTTCTAAAAAAATAGTTTTAAGTAAAATAATTATCTTGAGAATATTTTTGAATCAAATTATTAGAAATAAAAATACTTTGTCTTGATGACAAGAAATTAGCAGCTGCAGTCATTCTCACTTTCTTTGATGTACTTGCAATAATTTTTAAAATTTTTTTATTAAGTACTGCTCATATAATTTTCAATACATCTATAGTTAGACTATATTTCTTATCAACTATATAATGTTTATATACAAAAATACTTTCAATTGATTTTAGCTTTCTTAATTCATTCTCAGGGTTGTTATCATTTTGTGTGGATACTTGCTTAGTTTATGTTAAGGATAAATCTGTGTTAAAATTGGATATGGCTTGAATTATCTCTGTTCAAGATTTTTGTTTAATATAGTTTCATGTATTATTTTTTATTTTTTTTACTGTTTTAGAACAGTCAAAAAGTTTGATTGCTAGTGCTTGAATTTTTTAATTAATTTGCTAATTAATACAAAACGGATATTTTAAATCAACAAATTATGCTAACCGTACTTGTGAGCACTGACATTGCTGAGATTAAATCATCAACAGTTGATCTTTATGATTTTAAAATGTGAACTGCTGGTACACTACATCTTTTCCATAAGAAAAGAAGTTCATAAGATTTTGATCTGAATTTGAGATGGTTGTAATTTTACACAAATTTTTTCAGTTAGCATATGTAGCTTTCATTTTTTTTTCGATGTTATTTAAAATCGATGTTATTTAAAATGCATTTTTCATTATTATGGCTTAAACTTTCAATAACAACTTTGTAGAAATAGGTTACAGCTGTATAGTTGTAACAGGAATATTAAACTCTGCATGTCATTTTTTTATAAAAAATAGTCACATATCATACATTAATGGTATGAAAATATGATTGCACTTAAATTTATTAGATGTAGGTTGATAGATACAGTTCAAAGATTGTTTTGTAACATGTAGAAAGAAGTAAAATGTAGTGTTACTAACTAGTCTACCTACATTGTTCTTAGTTCATTTGAGAAGTTGTCTTCATTTTACCTTATTCAGTGTTACATATAATGTTATTTATATTTTTAAAAAATAAGGCCCTTGAAATATAGTTTATAAATTCTTATTTTGAAATATTTGATCATATAATACATAAGATAAAAACATTTAAACTTCATAGTGAAAAAAAAAAAACGAAGAAAACAGTATTAAGATACTTAAAAAAAGAAGCTAGAATAATGATTCATTTCATTTTCCATCATGTAAGTCTGTGATAAATAATCATTTATTTTAATTGAATTTTTCACAAAAACTTGATTATTGTAGGTCCTTAAAAAAGTAGATTATAATAAATTCTTATGCGTTTTTAGACTCAAGAAAATATTTTAATTATAAATCATTTTAATATTGTGAGAAGAAGATGTATGTAAATTTTCTGTTTTGGTAACATAATTAAAAACAATGAATCATTTTTTCAGTGGTAGAGGTTCTAATGTCATACGTTATTTGTATCCCAATTAGTTGCTCATATGTCATGACATTTTCACTTGCCACAAAATTCATCTCATCTCATACTCTGAAGTAATACAAAAAAAGAAAAGAAAAAGGTTGCTTATATGTTATTTACAATTGTTTGTACATTATATTTAAATTTACCGAGCTAGTTTAGCGGTTAACACATTGCAAATCAATTATTTTTGAAGTCAAAGGTTCTGAGGTTCAGATCCTAGTAGAAGTTAGTTACGATTATATAGATTCGAATACTAGACAATGGATTCCAGTACTTTGATAATTCGGTTTCAATTAACCACTTACCTCAAGCATGGTTGACCAGAGTTTTGAACAAGATTACACCTCGTTTACATATATAAATATCATACTTTACTCACTGGGGTTGTATATTGTTCACTATTTGAACAGATTGCAACATACACTTTAGGAAAAAATAAATCTTGGATTAAATAATATTGTAATAAAAGCTTAGTGTAGTGAAAAAGGTTTTATTTAAAAAAATAAATAAAAGAAATGATTTGATAAGTTTACATGTTGTAATACAAATACAATGATGATACTCATCATTTTAGAAATCTGACTCCGTAAATATATTCAAGAAGCCATTTTCTTCAGGAATTAACTGGGTGAGAAGAAGTAGTTTTCTGCTTCTTACTGATCTGTACAGTCCTTTTTTTTGACCAAATTTATACCCCATTAATTAATTAATAACTGCAGTTACAGTGGAGTTGTATCATGTTTATAGAAGCAGTTTATGCATTATCTGAACATTTTCTACATAACTAAAAAACTCTTATAATTTTTTTTTCTTAAAAATAAAATTGTTTTAAATGAAGTTTCATGATAAAGATAAACTTATTAATACAAGGCAAAAATGTACATTTGGAAACTATCAACTTGTCACCTCGCATACTTGTGGCACCATGCATGCATCCAGTATAATGTTACATACTCTACTGCTCTACCTTGTTAGCTCTTTAGTTTTGTTCAAAATCTCATAATGGCCTGAAGCATGCTTTATAAGGCATTTAAATATGTTTATGGTGAAGGTTTTGCTTAAATATTATGAGTGACAGTATAAATCTGAGTCCTTTGTAATCAAATAGTGACTGTTAATTGTGAACTGAAAAAACTAATATACACTTTAGGTATGAAAGCATTATTAAGAACAAAGGTGAGGCAAACGATTCAGTATTTCATTGGAAGGATGATAGTGAAGTTGAATTATACAATGAATTTGATGACAGTCAGAAGAAACTACTACAAATCTCTAAATTGTTAACAGTTAATTGTAGTTTCCATTAAGATTCATGGCTCACAAGACCATTGCACTTGAACATTAAGATAACTCTTTTCCATTTTAGTTGTTGATTGTTCTTTTTTTTTTCAGTAGCCAGCTTTAGAAATGAAAATTCTGATACACTCAGTTTATAAAGATAAGCATCCTATTCAAATATAAATGGAGGCTTAGTCACACTGTCCAAGTGCATCCACTGGTTCCATGGTCGTAGTTTTCATTTAAAAGGCCAATTTTGCCACATATTACATTAAAAATTATGTATTAACATTTTCAAAAATTGTTTCTGTTAATAATAAAAACTTCAATCAGTGTAATTAAACTAAAATAAGAAAATACTGGATTTTTTTAAATATATGTTTAATCATTTTTAGGTGGCATTGAACATATTAAACTTGTAAATGCTGGATTGCATTTTTTGTTTATGAAAGAAGTTTTTTTTGGGGGGGGGATTGCATAGTATAAATATGTTTAGTATTTAGCGAAAATAATAAACTTCTTCAGTTTTAGGAGAATGTACAGTAGATTTAAAAAGGCTGATTCGTTGTATATGATTTGATGTTGCATCTGAAGCCTATTATAAGATTGAAAACAAGGGAGTTAGTTCTTTGAATTTTTCTGTGAATTAGGGTAATCTAAAATTGTTTTAAGATAGCAGCTAACTACAATCGTGCACTGTCATGAACTGCACAGTCTCATGAGATAAATGAATCTGGTTTCCTGTGATAAACAAAGAACAAACTGTTTGCAAGTTTACTTTTGGACAAGTTTTAGTAACTATATTAAGAAAACATAACTGCTTAAAACAACTATTTCTTACCTATGCAGCCTAATTATGCATTTTTTTATTTCTTTTATTGTAATTTCAGTTTGTTATACCTGGAAATACATAATTTATTCTAGCTCATTACTTTTTAAGGCCAGGCGTAATGAGTAATTGAGATTTTTTGGTTCTAGTTTTAATATTTCAGTTATGTATAATTGAGAATAGATTAAATTCAAAAATCTTGATTTTATTTTAATTTATGTGTTTCTTCCAAAAAACTGTTACTTTATAAAACTAAGAAACTCATGTTAAATTAATATCAAGTGTTATTAGGTGGTAAACAATATTTTTTTTATTATTTACCTCAGAGGACGATGAGCTGAGACTGACATTTCCGGTGCGAGATGGGATTATACTTCCACCGTTCCGGCTGGAACACAATTTAGCAGTTAGCAATCACGTCTTCCAGCTGAAACCCACTGTGCATCAGACACTAATGTGGAGGTATGTTTTGTTAGTAAAACACTTTTGTTTAATAAAATAGGTTTGTATTAATTTTTACCAGATGCTTCTAATATTACTTTTAAAGCCTTATAGGCAATCATTATTTATCATGAAAATTAAAATTAAACTGTGTGAATCAGTATAGTTTAAAGCAATGTTTTGTTTTGTTTACAATTTTACAATTATTGAATGACATACATTGCTGGATCACATACAGAGCAATAAACTGTGTCCTCTATTTCTGGAATATCCCAACCTAAAATATATTGGATATGAAGCTAGAATTCTATTTTAACAATGAAGCAATGTAAAAATAAAAAATATTCTCTGTTGAATATTGAAGTTATATAGAGTAGACTTAACAATGAATTATGTTAAATTGATATTCTTTGCAAATGATTGCTTTCAAGGTGGTTGTTTTTTTATTTATGTAGTTTGTAAATGGCTATACCAGTTAGTTTACAGCATAATTAAAAATGAAATAAAATATTATGGAAGTACACTATTTTATAAAGAGGAAGAGGTTTTTGTTTGTTTGGGACAAACAAAAAAACTACCTGATCAATTGTTATCAAATTGTTACCCATATTTCTTGATATAAGTGAGAAGGCTTTAGATATAATTCATTTCAAAAATTTTGAAAATAAAATGTATATAAATATATACTCGCGCGTGCGTGCGTGTGTGTGTGTGTGTGTGTGTGTGTGTGTGTGTGTGTGTGTGTGTGTGTGTACATACATACACTTATAGAAGTAGAGATTTGCTGGTTGGAAACAAACTTTAATGAATTGAAGTAATGAATTTGTAACTGTGATTGTCACCGACTGATTATGAACAAACACAAATGTTTACATTTTCTGAAATTCTGAGTTTCAAGGGTTAAAATGGATTTTTGAATTTTTTTTGAAACCCTGTTATTTTTTTTATTTTTTGGTAACAAATGAAGAATCAAGCTGATTTTTGGTGAGTGCAATCTTTATGTCAGTTACCCAATTTCTAGATTTTTAAAATTTGATCTTAAAAGTAGATGGTAAAAAATCCTCTTTGGTTACCTTCCTAGAAAGAAGGTAAAAAAATTTTGAACATTGGATTATAAATTTTCCAAATCCCGATGGTAGTAAACAAGATATTTAGTACATTTGGGGCTTGCAGATACTTTTTAGATAAAAAATATTAAAAAAATGAAATAATTAAAAAAACATTTTTGGGTTTTTTAATTCCAATTTTTTAAATGTATGTGTGACTGCTGCACTTCCCTCTGGTTACTTGACTAAAAAACAAAATAAAAAGATTGACTGCTACAGGAAATGCAAGTAACCATGTAGTGCATGTGAAGCTCGACAGGAAGCTAGTATATATTTTAATGAACCTACATCTATGAAAGTGCTTGTTCTAAACAACTTTTGGTTAAGAACATATGATTACATTTTATCACCTTTTTCATGTTGGTCCATAATGCAGTCTCTTGTAAAATTGTAAATTATCATGATTCTCTATTTTTGTAAAAGATCAGTAGGCATGGTTGATTCTTCCTTTGTTGGTTCATCCCTTTTTTTCTTCTATTCATAATTATTTTGGAATTTGGGTCACTTGCCATGTGACTTTCATCGAAACTTCAATGTTTGATAATGATGGAGAAGCAACTGTCTTTTTGAGAAAGGATTTTACTGACTGGGTTTGTCTAGGAACTTATCTATATGGAAGTCAAATCTAACAGCCAACCAATAGCTGACTTGTCCACTGAGTAAAATCACACTTTCTTCATCTCTTGTAATCTAAACCTGAGCATTAGAATTTACTTTTTATGTATTTATCATTAGAATTTACTTTTTATGTATCTATTTATGAAATTATTATAGGGTGGCATCCTATTGCTACATATTCTATTTTACAGATCAGACTTAGAACTGCAGTTAAAATGTTTCCACCATGAGGACAGACAGATGAACACTAATTGGCCTGCAAGTGTTCAGGTTTCTGTTAATGCAACTCCACTCAGTATTGATCGTGGTGAAAATAAAACATCTCATAAACCTTTGTATCTAAAAGAAGTTTGTCAGCCAGGCAGAAATACAATACAAATAACAGTATCTGCATGCTGTTGTGTAAGTATCATTTCTATGTATTTTTTCCTTCATTTGACTATTGAAAGTTAAAATTTTACTGCTTCTTAATCTCCTGAGGTAGCTTTACAGAAGACTTCTTAAAAGTATTGTTTTAGTATTCATTAAGTATATTTACATACATTACAGTTTTCGATTGTTTGTGTACTGAATGTTTTTATAATAGGATATATTAGTGTTATAACCATGGCTGGATCTAGACATGGGCCTGGGCTACAGCAGCATATTTGGGTGAAATTTTTTTTTTTTTCAAAAATCAATTAACAGATTTTAACTACTCACAAAATAAAATATGGAAAATATGCTTTTCAAACTAATCTAAAGCAAGACAATTTCAGCAGATCAGTTGTAGCATAATGTTGTCATTTGTCAGCTAGCATGTTAAATCAGTAAATGTATGATCAACTGTTGGAGAGGCCAACAACTGGCTATGTACTCTCTGGGCAGCATGATGCCATACACAGAGGTTGATGCTGTCATGTGTGCTTGTGTCTTTCAGGCTACCAATTAGTGTCAATTAACCAGAATGCTTATTGCCGGCTGTCGAAAGCACTCAAGTTTATTGTCTGTTAAAGCTGACTCTGGTGTTTTGTCATCGTTGTGCCATTAGATTTTCCCATTATTTTGCTGTTACAATAAAAATTTGTGTTTTGTCTGTAAAAATTACAATATTTTTTTTTTTTAATGTAACTTGCTTCAGTATAGATTGTATTCCTAGTATGTTCTAGTGTATTTATTTTCTAAGTATTCAAGTTCATTTTATTTAGTGTTATTAAGTTTTGTTTAAAGTTAGGTTGTTTTAAGGTTATTTTGACCAAAAAAGTGGATGGGCATAAAAGACTAAGCACTGCAAAATACCAATAAGTAGCAGACAAGAGGAAAAATAAAGTGAATGAAATAATAAGTAAAACTGTTGAATTAGATTATTTTCTTAAAATTAATCTTAGTACAGTAAAAACTTCTTCCAAATTTGATTCAACAGCTTCACTAATTTAAGGGTCAATGAAGAAACATGTGTAGTCCAGTTGAGTTTTGTTTAATCCTCTTAGCCTACTGCTGAACAAAAGGCCTGAGTTAATAATTAACCCAGTCTCATATTATCAATTGCGTCAATTGGAGATCTAAATAAAGTTGTATCTAACCTGATACATGATGTCCTTTTAAAACCTGATAACTACTACTAGTATTACTGGTAACTTGATGCCAAGTAATGATCTAGTATTGTGGAAAATTAAAAGCACTATGAGGAACTATTTTTTTTTTTTTAAATAGTTTCAATCACAATAAAGATGGTTAATTTGATCAGTCTAAACGAGATACACTGATAAAAACAATTTTTGAACAAAGCATTATATTTAACTGAAAACTTGCTAATGGAGATCTATTGAATAGTATTATCTAGTTTATTCCCCCAACCCAAAATATTTGTTTTATGGGCCGTGCAAACTAACTGTTTTGTCTAACGTTAAGTCAGTTCAGTGACAGTGGATTTAGTGATTGGAAACATGGTTACCAGCAAGTTAAAAAAAACTTTAAAATTCACATGCTTACCTCAGTAGTGTGGTAAACTACAAATAGAGAACTGCTGAAGTGGGGAAGATTGATAAAACAGTTACAAACTCAAACTGAAGCAGAAAATACTGTTGGGCTGTGCTTCAAAGAGTGCTTATTGTGATCAAGAAGTTAGCATCACTTGGCTTTGTCTTTAGAGAAAAAGTTGGAACTATTTGGTTCTACTAATAATGGTACTTACATCGTACGCTCAAAACTGGTTTCAGAATTTGATCCTTTTTTAAAAGCTCGCATTGAGAAGTATGGAAATCTTGGTCAAGGTAAATCATCTTCCCTTTCATTCTCAATTTTTGACAAGTTAATTGAGATAATGGGTATTATAGATAAATGGGTTCAGATAATGTGATAGAGAATATCTTAAAAGAAGTGAAAACCTCAAAATACTTTTCTATAATCATTGATTCAACTACTGATATTACACACAGAGGTCACTTATCCTTCATCCTGAGGTATGTGAATGAGTCCAGATATCCTGAAGAATGCTTTGTAGATTTTTTAAAACCAAGGCCATACAAGCAAAGAACTTGTTAATTCAGTTTTTGAATTTCTTATGGCTTATACATTCAGAATTGTCACGGACAGTCATTAAATAATGGTTCAGATATGTCTGAGGTCTACTGTGGATTAAAAACTAGACTAAAAGAAGCAAATCCATTAATATTTTATGTGCCATGCTCTCCCATTTCCTTAATTTGGTGGTATGTGATGCGGCAGAATGCTGTTAGGCTAGTTATTGAGTAAGGTCAATACAAACTTTTTTCCTCATCAACCTATTGATGGAACATGCTAAAATCATTTTTCAAGACTGGTGATAAGAACCTTTCTATAAAATCGTTGAGTATAACAAGATTGTCTACTGGGGAAGAGGCATTCAAAAGTCTTAACAGATATTTTGAGGTAGTTACAGAGGCTATCAAAAGTATGACTAACAGCCACGATGAAAATAAAAGAATAAAGCCAAAGGGCTTTTAAGAAAACTTGTTTACACTGAAAATTTGTTTATGACAACTTTGTTGTATATTCTTCTTTTTAATAAATTATTAAGAAGAAGATTACCATTGAAATCACCATAGCAGCATCTTCTTTGTAGAAAATTTATGCGACTGATATTGAAGGATCTTCATTTGTTGTTGAGTGTCTTCATTTAAAAGGACTCAATACAAATTAGATAATATATGAATGTCGAAGAAATGTCACAATCACAAATTAACAGATGACTAATATCAAACAATTTTCAGACTTATATCCTAACATAAACATGCCTTAAAGTGACTTTATTTACACTTGAAACAAACTTTGCTGCTGAAAGATCATTCTCCATAATGTTAAGAATAAAAAATTATTTGAGTTCTATTCTTATTCAGAAGACTAAGCACCCCTAACAAATTAATACGGTTTGCACCCTGACAAATCAATAATCCACTTATAAAAGGATTAGGTTTTTTAGAACATGCTTACTATTAAATATTTACTGTTTTTGCAATTGTAACAAGTGTATTAAAAAAAAAAATTCATCAGTCAGAAAAACATTTCTGTTTGATAAAATTATTAAGAGAGTTTTACTTCATATTTTAGGTGTAAAATTTTTAACTTGCACTTCTAAAATATCTCCTGCCATTGTTGTTTTATGTCTTCATAAACATAAGGATCTAACTGAGCTTCAGTCTATATATTAATTTTTTTATTTTAAACCTCACATAAATGGAAGTTGTTCAAATTTAGAAGAATTAATAATATAGAACCATGATTCAATAATAAAAAAAAAGCTACTGACAGCACCAAAGAAAGTTTTTTCTGACCTAGTTGTACCATAAATATACATGAATTTTTACATTTACCATTTTCTTGATTAATTATATTACATAAAATTAAAAAAAATATATTTCATTGTTATAATACAAATTGAAATAATAATAAATAAATATTTTCTTTGGTATTAATGTAAGTATTATTATGATCCTACTCATTTAAACATCTAGTAGCTACTCATTGTTTTTCCATCTAGCTGTTTTAGCAATTGAAAAAGACTTGAATATGAAACTTGATTTTTATGATGTTATTAATGATTTTGTTTTTATCAAATCAAGACTTAAGCAGTTTTGATGTACTTACTACAGTTTCACTTGTTTTAGAAATTTTATGTATGTAAGTTGGTTTTTATAATGGTAATATAATCTCTATATTATTTTTGAAATTGTGATTACCTGTTAATACCTTTTACTCCAGGTTTTGCAAGGTAGATTTTCACCTTTATTCTTATGATAGTATAAAAGGTTAACATAGTAAGTATACAGTAAGATGTATCGGTATGTAACGTGTCTATGTTTCAAAATTTTCCAAAAAAGATTACAAATTTTATAATTTCTGAAGGTGATCCAGTAGTAATAGTTGCAACAATATTGATTAAAAATTGGATTAAGGAGGAGAACAGTTGAAGGGATCGATGTGGGGGGTTGTATTGGTGGTAATTTTATTAGGGCCCGTGGATGCAAAACATGTAAATATGGTTCTGGTTGTAACGCTGTTTATATTTCTTATTTTAATGCAATTTTTTTTATTAATGAAAAAAAATGCTTTTATGAAATAATGCAATTTTTGTGTTTGATTGTATTAAATGAAACTTTATTCAGAATATTATGTGACTGGTTAATTATTATCTATCATCCCTCTCTTTATCTGTTTAGCCTCTGGAACTATCGTAAGGTATTCAGAGGATGAATGAGGATGATGTGTATGAATGTGAATGAAGTGTAGTCTTGTACAATCTCAGGTCGACCACTCC
>JAAAKQ030416883.1:0-24865 GCA_010016005.3 Zanna intricata
CTGTATATGTGTAGTGTACATTTCAATTTTTTAACATGTTTCCTAGATACTTTTCAATCATTTAAATCTAAATGAATGAAATGAAATAAATATCACCAGCCAAAAACAAAAGAAACTTGAAAAATCTTACTTCAATATGCTGTTTTTGAGATCTGATAAAAAAAATGAATTATTTAAGAATGACAGTGAATTGAATATTACTAATATTCATTACAAACACCCATTTCAAAATAATTGAAAAAAATAGTTATAAGTGAAATATAGTTGCTAGAGTGAATAAATAATAAATGTGATCATTAAGAGAAACAGATGTGTTCAGAATTAGTTCAAATTTATTAAACATTTTACTAATAAAACATGAGGTCTAATAATCAGAATTTTAAGTTTGAAGAGGTCTTAAGAGATTTTAATTATTTACAGAGGATTATACATGTACTTATGTTAACTATGTTTTTTAATTTTTTTATTTATGTGTCGTAGAAAATTCAATAAAATAAAACATTACCAAAATATGAAATTTTTATTATTTTACTGAAATGGTAATTTTATTATTTTATTTTGTTATTCGTCATTTTTTTCCAAATCAGCATTCCTTGAGTCCCAGGCAATAAATTGAAAATCAATTGTATTAAACTATTTAATACTAACTGAAGTGAAGAGTAAAAACATTTTTGAGGTACATGTTATTGTATTAATAGGTACCTCTATTGATACAACTAGGTACAGGTATTAATACAACATTATTATTAATACAACAATTAGGTATTAGGTACCTATTAATAGGTAATATTGTAATAAACCTATTATTATATTAATTGTATGAATACATTCTATTAATGTACCTATTATTAACTATTACCATATGTTTTCAATGACAGAAAATTGGCCAGTATCTGATAACGGTTACCTGAAAATTCCTCTCTAGTTCTGCCTAAGGATTACGTAGCAAACAATAATAATTTATGTCTTTTCTTTGAAAGAGATTAACCATATCTAACCTGTTGCCAAAGACACTTTATACTTCTATGTAAACTTTGTGTAATAGTAGATAGTAGTATTAGAAAACAAGGTGGATTCAAATTTGAAACAACAGTGTTCAGTTCAGTCTATTTGAAAACAAGTACCCAGCTATTAATCCTTACCTTTGGGATATGTTCCAGCTTTTAATCTGTTTACTTCATAACACAAAACTGAATTCTGTAATACTTTACATTTATTTATACAACATTTATTTTTCAAAATTTTAGGTTTGTTATCAACCCAGAAGTTTAGGTCTTCATGAGTTATACTTAACAAAGTATGGTTTTCATATACCCGGATCTCCATTTCCTGTAAATGTTGAAGAATCAAGCGGTATAGCGTTGGCACGATATAGTTATAAACAATGGTTTTCAGAAGAGGAAGAAGAGCGAAAAAAGAGAGAAGAAGAAGAGAAAAAGAAAATGAAAGTTGTAAGTAGAATTATTGATTTTGTGTCTGAGAAAATGTATTTAACAGACGATGGTAAATTAATTAAAATTGAAGAAAATGTTAGACCGAGGTCACCATCACCGATATTTAATCGACGCGGACGATCCGGAAGAAGTGTAAGTCCTCGACCAAGGCAAAAAAAATGTAATCAAATACGTTCAAAAAGTTTAACTAATCAAAAATTAATACAGGCTGCAGAATGTATACAAACACAATACAATGATGAAAAAAAAAAATCATATCAAAACGTAGAAACTCAAGTAAATGAGAATCTACAGTTATTAGTATTTCAAGAAAGATGTCAAAAAATAGTTAATACTTGTGATTTCTTATTAAATCATACATCAAAACAAAAATGTTTAGAAATAGTAAAAACAGCTGAAAATATATTAGGTATCCCTCGTGAAAAATTCACTGTGGATTCAACAGATAAAATAATAAGCAATAAACCTATAGGCCAAGATAGACAATTACATAATGATATTATAGTTCAAACTGAATGCAATGTAACACAAGATGAAGAAGAAGATGATGATGATGATGAAAACAGTGAAGAAAATCAAAGCAAATTATATTTACTGTCATCAAAAGTTATTAAATGTAAAACACCAGAAATAAATATAACAAAAGTAGATTCAGAAGATGATTTACATACCAGTGAAGATACAAATTTCATGTCTTACGCAAATATTGAACATAGTAAAAATTTTAATTTAAATAAACAAGAAACATCATATTCATCATCATTATTGCAAAGAATTACAAATGAAAAAATACATCAAATAAATGCTTCATCAAAATTATGCCTTTTTCATGAGATATATGCAAATAAAAATGAATTTAATGATAGTTTTAATTTGGAAACAAATCTTATTACTGATTATAATGATGAAAAATCACTGAAATTAACTTCGATGTGCATTAAAAATGAAGAATTCAATGATAATTCATCACAGCATAATGCTGAATGTGCAAGAAAGTCATTTAAGATTGAAGGAAATTCAAAATTATCAAATTCAAGTTTTGCAATCATACATTCAAATTCAACCGATACAGAAACTACAACTAATACAAAAATAAAAGAAGTAAGAAATAATCATACTGATAGTAAAATTAAACTAGAAATACCAAATGATAATCAAAACAATGGAAATGATTATTATCCAGAAAAACAATTAGATATTGAAATACAAAACATAACAAATAAAATCGTATCAAACAAAGAAACAGCTGATAAAGAAGAAATAACTTATAAACAAGTTAGAGAATTGAATAAACAATATTCTTTGCAAAATAGAAAATCTCCATTACGAAAAGGTGCAATATGCAAATTAATTGAAAAATTTGAAAATCCTACAAAGAATAAAGTTGAAAGTATTACTGATCATTTGAAACAAACAAAACAAGAGAAAGTTCAAGACTCATCAAACAATAAAGATGAAATTACAATTGATAAAAATAACACATTTAAATCAATAATTGAAAAAGATAATGCAGAAGAAAACAAACATATAGCAATTACAATTAAAAATTATGAACATACTCTTCCTACAAGAGATTTAACAAATTACAATGAATGTAGGAGAGAAGGTAGTGAAAATCAAATAGAAAATAAATTAGTTAGTCAGAATGATATACAGATTAAAAATACCTCAATGTATGAAGCATCAGGGGAAAAATTTATACAAAATGAAATAACTAATACAACTTCAGAAGAAGCACAGGATATCATCATTTCAAACATAATACTTCAAAATAATAAAGAAAACGATAAAAAATGCAAAACATCAGAACCAAGTATATTAACACTTATTCAGGATGAGGTAATGTCTGAAGATAAAATAAAAATGGAAAAATTTTCTGAGCACAAAAATATTGATGAAAAAGAAAAAACTGAACTTGAACCCAAAACTGAAGAGAACGTAAAATCAAATGAAAAAGAAATCCTGGGTGATGAAACAATATCTAAACAAAATGAGAAATTTCCTTGCATTGATCAAGCAAATATTTCAGAATTCAATAACATTTTAATAGACGTCAAACAACTACAGACAACAGAAGAATCATCAGATCCATCTTTAAAAATAATAAAATCTCATCAAGTAAACAATAAAGATGAATTAGAAAAAGAAAATAAAGTATCAGCACTAGAAGTATTTTCAGCAGAAATGAACCCAATAAAACAGGAAGTTGAACAAGAACAACTACCTGAAGAAAACTACCACAAATCATGTGAAACTGGAAAAATTACTGTGGAGAATATAGTAACACAAGAAAAAATTGAAAAATTGATAGTTACAATAAAATCAGATATAGAAATAAAATTACAAGAACAAAATAAAACAGAAAATAGAGTAAATGTGATACAAAAAATTAGTAAATCTACAAATAATGAAGAAACAGTGGCAATATTAACAGAACCAAAAGAATTACAAGAGAAATTAACTAAGAGAATAGACTTAGCAGAATCTAAAGATAAATATTATGAACACAAATCACAGAGTAGTGAAAAGAAAAGTCAAAGTTCACCATCAATTATAAATGCAAGTATTATTAACAATGAAATAAAATTAGATGAAGTAAAGTCAGATAAAGGAGAGCAAACCAACTCAAAAGTACTATCAACAGAAACAATAATTAAAGCCAGTGAAATATCTCCTACAATAATAAAAGAAACAGAAGTATTGCATGAATCAGTCAATACCACAGACAATTTTTCTACTTCAAAATTTAAAAAGAATGATCAACTTTTACCCAAATCAAATTTCTCACAACATTTACTTGATAAACTAACTAACAGACCAATAGATAAACTAGAGTCACCATCATCAAAAATTGATGAATTAGGCACTGAGACTCCACAAACATCTATTCAGAAAGAAGCTAAAATAAAAGTTGAAGAAATTATACAAAATCAAACAAAAGAACCAGAAGAAGTAATAATAGATCAAAAAAATTTATTGAATCAAGTTCAAGAAGAATGTTATAGAAATGTTCCACATAAAGAAGAGACATGTTCAAAGACGTTACAGCAACCCCATACATGGCCAGAATTAGTACAACCAGAGTTTCAAATAAAAGAATCACACAAACCTGAAGCACGCATGGAAAAATCAGAATTGAAGTTACGGAAAGAAGAAATAGAACATTTTCATATGCGAACCGAAAATAATATTAATGTTAATAGAATGACTGCTCAGTCAGTAAACCAAGAGATTAAACAAGTGGAGCCACAAACCAAACAAGATGAAATAAAAGAACAAGAAATTTTACAAGGAAATGAGAAAATAAGATTTTATGAGACAATAAAGCCTAAAGAACCCCAAAATGTAAATGAACAAAAAGTTGAGATTAAACCTTTAGATTCTTATTCTTTAATGATTGAAACTGAAACAGATAAAGATAAACAAACAGAGGAGCGAGAGTTACAAGTAAATTTATCTGAAGTTCAAAAATTAAATCAAGAGGAAGAAAGGCAATTAAATAATGCAGAGCAATCTGTTCTTCTTGAAACAAAAATCAACAAATTGACTATAACTGAATGCATACAAGATGAATTACATTCGACAGTGAAAGAAGTGTCAGATGATGAGCAAGCAAATCAAAAGAAATTAGGTATTATTAAAGCTAAAGAAAATGTGCCTGATAAGTTGTGTAAAATAAAACAGGGGATAGATGATCAAGAAAAAGATTCAGTTTTGTTACAAATAATGACAAAGCCACATTACAAAAATAAAACAGAAGAAAAGATAATGTTTGAGTGTAGTAATGTTAAAGCTAATATCGAAAAAACAAAATCAAAAGAAACTGAACTGAAAGTACCAGAGTTGAATTTAACAGTAAATGTAAGAGTTATAAGTGATACAAAACAATGTACATTAAATGTAGAAGAAACAAAACAAGATTATAAACAAAATGAAATATGTGGATCAAAACTGATAGATATAAAAGTTTCTCAAGAAGATGTACATACTAATAAACACAAAGAAGAAAGTTTAAATACATATGAAATAATTCAAGAACAATCATACACAACAAATGAAATAAATTCAGACATTTTAGAACTACCTAAAGAAGACATAAAAAATCAAGAAGTAATAGAAACAAATATGGAATCAGAATTTTTAGATGTAGATACAATAAAAATTGAAGACTTTAATGCAGAAGTACCTGGGCTAGAAAGTTTAGACACACAAACACTAAAAATGGATTTGGTAAAGTCAAATAACCAAATAATAGAAGAAAATTTAAGGAACTCAGTCGAGTTAGATTTAGAAGGAGAGCTATCAGAAATTTCAAGAATATGTCAAATGTCTAATTCAGAAATAATAAATAAAAATAGAGATGAAACCAAAACAATGCAGGATCAAGAATTACTAACAAAATCGCTATTAACACAAGATTCATGCTTAGAACATTCAGAAACAACTAAAATAAACTCTGTTAATCAAGAAATTTCCAAAGAGATAGAAAAAATAACATTACTGACTACAAAAACTGAATTCATAGATCAATATAAAAAAAATAATGAAGATATCAAACAAATTCAGAAGGTAAATATGAATACTATATATAAAGAATACAGTAAGGAGATTAAAGAACTGAAAGAAATTAGCTCACAATCAAATCAGGAAGAACTGTTAAGCAACTTTAAAGAAAAAACTTTAACAGAAGACTGTAAAGATATAAATGAAGAATTAATTCAGCCTTCTTTTAAAATAGAAATTATTGGTCAGAGAACTCAAAGAAATACAGAGGTTAGTGAAACAAAAGATAAAACAGAAGAGTTAAATAAAAATGAAGAAATTCATTTTAAAAGTGTAACTGATAGTTTAAATGAGAAAACAGTAAAGTTTAATTTGCTAAATTCTATGGTAGAAAATAAGCAAGGAGAAAGTGAAGATTTACAACTTTCAACCAAAAAGGAAGATAAACTGAGAGAAAATGAAAACAAGGTTATGACTCTTGATCTAACTCAAACTTATGAATCAGAACACTTAAAAGATTTTGATGAAAAGATTGAAAATCCTGTTCAACAAACAGTGGAATCTACTTCAATTACAGTGTATTCCACCGAAATTAATATTCCTACTAATATTACAGAAGAATTGGCATGTGTAGAAATACAGAATAATGAAGTTACTAAAAGTCAAGAATATGAAATAATTCAGCCAATATCAACCACAGAATGTCATGTAGAGAAGTCTGAACCAGAAACAGAAATTAAGTCATTAAAAGACATCACTAAAGAGTTTAGCACAACAGAGAGCATAAATAAAGAAAGTATTTTGAAGAGTATGCCAGACATCATAGATAAGAATGAGATGGAATTTGATGTGAAAACACAGTCTAATATAGATCTTGCTGAAATAATCCAAGCTAAGGAAATGAGTTCTATGATAAATAAACAAGAAAAATTTGTCAATGATAAGTTAAGAAGTACAGAAAGTAATTTAACAAAGGAAGATGAAACTTTACAAAAAGAAGAAATATTATTAATTTCCACATCAGAAAGCAATGAAAAAGAAGAGAAAGACATGGAAATAAAATTACCTGAGAATAAAGAAAGTAACTTGAGTTCTATTTTAAAAGCAGAAAGTGAGAGTGTACAGTTAAAAATAGCAGAATTCATTTCAGTAACATCTTCTAAGGAGCAAAAAGAAAGAATATACTTAAAGGAAACTTATCCTTCTGAAAACAAACAGGAAGAATCAGCTACTCAAACAAAAACTTTATTACAAAATGAAAAAGAAATAAATATAAGAGAGACTGCTGTTATTAAACATGCTGAAAAACTGGATGAGCTACATACATCTAAAACACATGCTAAACAAAATACTTCTGATACAGATGTTTTACAAGCAAAATCAATGGAACCACTACCAGCAGAATTTATTGAAAACCTTGATGAAAAAACACATAACAAAGAGGAACATTTAATTGAAGAAAATGAACACAGAATTACTTTAATAGATAATAAAGATCATATTACAGTTATACAAAATAATAAGGAAAAATATTTAATTATTAACCAAGAAGAAATAGAAAACAATAAAGAAACTGACAACAATGGAGATAGCATGTTAATACAATCTGAAAACATAGAAGAGAACAAAATAACAATACAATACAAAAATACCCTCAATGAGGAAAACAATGACCTGAAATGTGATGAAATAGAAGATAAAAAATGTAATTCATTTACAAATGAAGGCTTGAAAGATCAAGTAATAGAAAATACCTGTCAACTACAACACTTTACTGAAGTTGAAAGAGAAACAATGAAAATGGAAATAATCAATCCAGCAAATAAGTTAGAACAATTAAATCATCTTAAATTTGAACCTGAAATGAACATATCAGAAGAAAAAAATTATCAAAGTGATAATGAAATTAAACAAACTGAAAATATATCCAAGGATGAAGAAGTAATAGAAAAAGTAGTTACTACAGTTCTTAGCAATAAACTAGGTGAGTTAAATATAAATGAAATAAATATAAAATGTGATCCATTAAAGGAGATAAAACATGAAGGAGAGAAAGAAGATACTGTCATAATGATGGATTATATCACACAACAAGGAAAAGAGCCTCAAATATTAGAAACCACTAAAACAAATTATGAAAAACTTGATAAAAATTTTCTAACTAATAAAATAATTGATCATACATCAACAATTGAAAATACTATTGAAGATCACAAAGAAAGAGTTCCTACAGAAAAGGAACCTATTATAGATAATTTAGAGGAATTAACAACTCAGGAAGATTTAACAAATAAGATTGAAATGCATATAGCTGTGACTGGCAGTTTTGAAAAGTGCACTGGTTTAACAGAACATAACTATTCAAAACCTAATGAAGGAATTAGTAGTGATAGGATATTGACAGATTTACAAGAAGCAAAAGAAGCTCTTTCAACAGTTAAACAAACAAATGAAAATTTAAGAGAAGAAATTCTAGTGGAAGAAGCAAGTACCACTAAAAAGCCAAAGGAATTGAATATCACCAAAGATGATGAAAGAGATATTTTAGCAGTAGCAGCAAACAATGAAGATATACAGAATATAATATTAAATTGTTCGAATGAACATCCTAATGAAATAATTGACCCTTCATCAAAAATTGAAGACACTGTTGAAGATCACAAAGAAAAAGTTAGTACAGAACAGGGACCTATTATAGATAATTTAGAGGAATTAACAACTCAGGAAGATTTAACAAATAAAATTGAAATGCATACAGCTGGGACTGGCAGTTTTGAAAAGTGCACTGGTTTAACAGGACATAACTATTCAAAACCTAATGAAGGAATTAGTAGTGATAGGATATTGACAGATTTACAAGAAGCAAAAGAAGCTCTTTCAACAGTTAAACATACAAATGAAAATTTAAGGGAAGAAATTCTAGTGAAAGAAGCAAGTACCACTAAAAAGCCAAAGGAATTGAATATCACCAAAGATGATGAAAGAAATATTTCAGCAGTAGCAGCAAAGCTTGATGATATACAATATATAGAGCCAGTTTTAATGCTAAATTGTTTGAATGAGCATACTAATGATGAGGAACTTAAAGAAGATAATCCTGCTCCAGCTACAGATAAAAAGGATGTATTATACGCTGTTGAAGAACAGATCATAAAACATTCTGCAATAGATCAATCAGAACAATTAAGTGAAAGTAATATGGAGTATGAATTAATAGTTAAATGCACAATTGAAAATAAAGAAATGGTTCAGCCAGTAAATGATGGTATATCTGTATTTAAACAGGATTCAATTAATGATTTAGAATTAAATAATGAAAATATATCAAAAACATTAATAAAAGAATTGTCTGAGAAAAATGTGGAATTGTGCTCAACAACAGAAGTTAATCTAAAGAAAGTATCATGTTTTGATGATACAGAAAGTACCAAAGAATTTTCTGTAAGAGAAAATGAAGTTACTTCATTAACAGATTGCGATATAGAAAACAAGAAAGAAGTAGTTGAAAGAGAAAATATGCAGGAAAATTTATCAAAAGAATATGAAGAGTTAAATAAACAACTAAAACTGATAGATTCAAAAACAGAAAGTAGTGACATGATTAAAGAAATAGCTTGTCAAAGATCCATTCTTGATGATAGTATGTTTGAAGAAACTGAAAACTGTAGTCCTGTTTATGAAACAGTATTCACTCATGATGATGGGCAAGAAATATCAATAACTAATTATATTATTACCAAGAATGAAGAGATAAGAAATGAGTCAAAAGATACCACTAAACCAGTAAGTATACTAGAAAAGGAAAATAATGAAGAAGATAATTATGAAGGTTTATACACCACATTGAAGGTATCCTCAAAAACCTCAGAAAAACATGAGGAAGAAACAGATATTTTAGAAAATACTTTAAGTATAAATGTAGAAAAACAACTGACAATAGTTAATAAAGAAAAAGATGAAAGTGCAATAGGAAAACAAACCAAAGATTTCCAGGTAAGAGAACTGAAGTCTGTTTCTAAAACAGAAAACCATGAAGAAGAGGATACATCAACAGAAGAAAGATATTTTACAACTATGGCTGAAGATGCTGCAATACAAAACAAAGATCATTTCATTAAACAATGTGAAGACAATGATTTACATATAAATATACAAGAAACTACTCCATTAGCTGAAAATGAAGTCGATGAGCTTAATCAAACTATAACTGCAACAAAAGAATTAAAATCTATTGATGAAATTAACATACAAATTCAAACTAAAGAAAAAGTGGAAGATATTAAAACTAGTTTAGCTATTCCAAAAGAGACTAACAGCAAAGAACAAGAATTAACAGAATCAATATTTATAAAAGAATTTCCTAAAAAGGACAATGCTGAAATAGAATCAAGCATAAGAATTGATAAAAAAGAACCCTATAATACTACCTTGGAAGATAAGGAGGATATTTCAATAACAGAGAATGAAAATTCAACTAACAGAGAGTTTCAGAGTACTTTCGTAACAGAAATTCAAGAAGGAAATGAAAGACAAACTGATAATGCAGAGATTACTTCAACAGAAATAAGTATATTAGTAATAAAAAATGAAGAATATATTTCAGAAACACAAACTGAAGAAACAGAAACATCAGCAAATAAGATAGGAATTTCAGGGAAAACAGATATTAAGACAGACTTGTTAGATTCAAAAGCAGAAAAACAAGAAGAAATTTTTGGTAATGCAATGATGAAGAAAGATGTTACAGAATGTCAAATAGAAGCAGAAGGAGAAATTACATTATTTATTGAGACAACTGAAGATTCTTCTAAAAATGAAACAAAATCAGTATTTACTTCAGAAAGTATTGTGGAAATTAACAGTAATACACTAAATGAAAAACAAGAACTTAATAACACTGATGCTGTAAACAAAGGCTGTACTCTAGAATGTAAAACAGTCAGAGATGATGAAACATCAATATCTGTCAAAACAACTGAATGCAAATATTCATCTGAACAAAAGTCAGTATCTACAGAGTCAGAGTCAGTATCTACAGAGACAGAGTCAGTGATAAAGATTAGTAACAGAATAGATAAACTAAAAGAAATTTGTGATACTGAAATTGCAATACCAGTCAAAATAAGTGAATGCAATGATTCAACAGAAAAAGGTATAGAGTTGATAACTACTTCAGAATACAACAGAGAAAGTGATAATAAGAAACATGATGATACGGGAGCAGATAAACAACAAGAGAATTGTGAAGCCAACATTGTCAGTACAGAACATTTTCAAGAAGTTAGGACAGATGTAGAAGAAATAACTGCAGTAATTGTTAAAACAACTGAATGTAAATGCCCATCTGAGCAACCATCAGAATCTGGTTCAGAATTCACTGAAGTAAATGACATAGTGTTAGATACTGGTAACAGAGTAGATAAACAAGAAGAGATTTCAATATCTATCAAAACAGCTAAATGCAAAGAATCATCAGAAAAAGCAACAGAATTGATATCTATTACAGATTGTACCAGAGAAAGTGATAATAAATATAATAGTATCAGAGTAGGTAAACAAGAGGAAATATCTGAAGCCATAATTAAAAACAAAAAACATGTTCCACAATCAGCCACCAATGCAGAAGAAACAACTAGAATATTTACTCAAAAAACTGAAAGCAAAGATTCATCTGAAAATGAATTGGTAGATAATTCAGAAAATATTGAAGAAAAGGATATAATGAGAGATTCAAGTAACAAAGTAAATAAACATGAGGAAATTTGTAATACTGAAATTGCAATACCTGACAAAATAAATAAAAACGAAGATTCACCTGAAAACACAACAAAATCTTTATCTATTAGAGAATGCACTAGAGAAAGTCTTTTAACAAATGCTAGCACTGAAGCAGATAAACAGAAAGAAAGCTCTGATACTGAAATTGCTAATGTGGAACATACATTTGATATTAGTACAGATGTAGGAGAAACTACGCCAGTATCTCTTGTGTCATCTGAATGCAAAGATTTATCGGGAAAAGCTATAGAATCAATATCTACTGAAGAATGTGCTGAAGAAATTAATATGATAGTTGCTGGTATTACAGTACACAAGCAAGAACAAATCTATAATGGAGAATTTGCAAATAAAGAAAATTTTCTAGAATACACAACTGATGTAAAAGAAACAAGTACAATACATACTGAAAGAAGTGAATGTAACGTTTTTTCTGGAACAGAATCAATACCTACTTCAACAAGCAATGTGGAATGCAAAGATTCATATGGAAATGCAACAGAATTTTTATCTACTTTAGAACGCAACAGTAACAATTATACACAAGATATTGATACCAGAGGTGATAAAACAGAAATCTTTGTGTCTCAGATTGCAAATAAGGAACAGACTGAAGAATTTAATACAGATATAAAAGAAGAAACTACAATACCTGCTATAACAACTGAATGGGAAGATTTAGCTGATAAAGCAGTTGAGTCAGTATCTTCTTCAGAAAGCATCATTATAAGTTATATGACAGATTCTAGCACTGGAGCAGATAAACACAAAGAAACCTCTATATCTGAAACTGTAAGTAAAGAAGAAATTCTTAAGTTTAAGACAGATATAGAAGAAACAACTTCAATATCTCTTGAAACAACTAACTGGAAAAATTTATCTAATAAAACCATAGAATTGGGATCTACACCACAATGCATTACAATTAGTGAAGTGATAGATGAAAATATTAAAGGAGAAAGACAAGAAGAAATATGTGAAGCTGAAGTAGCAAATAAGCAACAAATGTCAGAATTCAAAAGGGATGTAGGAAAAGAAATATTGGCACTTGTTGAACCAACTGAAAGTATAATGGAAAATATAGAGCATACCTCAAAAAGGGAAACTGATGAGTCACATCCTGTATTATTGCCTGATATAGTAAGTATCAATGAAGAACACATTGATGGACTGCAATCTACAAAAACAAGACCACTATCAAAACTAGTAGAACATTCCACCATTCAAATCAGTGACTGTAATTCAGTTGAAAAGACTGAAAAATTCAAAGAAAATATTGCTGAAGTTACATGCATAACACAGTACACTAAAAAATATGAAAAAGAAATAGATAATAACAAAATTACTGTATGTATGATTGAAAATAAAAACTTAGAAATTGAAGATAAAAAAGATACTTCTGTAACAACAGAAATAAAAGCATTTGAATCAGGGTTATTAAAAGACAAAAATCTGCTTTCCCATGAAACAGATAATGAACACTCCCATGATAAGTTAAAACCTCTTGACGGTATTGATATGCAATGTGATACAGACACACAATCGATTAAACGGGAAGCTGAAATTATGCAGCAAGAGTATCCAAGTGAAACACTTGCACCAACTGTTGAAATTAAAACTGAAAGATTTGATATTGAAAATGTAAGTATATCACAATCAAAATCTGAAGAAAAAAAAATAATAGATCTTATTAAAATGCAAAATGAAGCACTAAATTTGTGTGAAATATCAAATCTTGAAAAAGATGTCTTGGAAGAAAATAAAATTGAAGACTTTCAAGAAAGTGATTCTTTCAAAAAAGTAACTGAAAATCTTGAAGTAAAAGAAACTAAAGAATATTCAATTATGGATTCTATAGAATTACTTTCAGAAAAAGTAGAGATTTTAGAAACAAACTCAACAAAAATTATTAGTGAAGAATTTGATAACAAGGTAATAAAAAATATAGAAATTAATAAAACAACTGAAGGTCTTTTTAAACCACATGCTGAAACATTGGTGACTGAAGAATCAGTTTTAAACTTAACAGAAATTAAAACAGCACAGTCCATAAGTACAACTGAATCAGATCAAAAAATAGAAGCAGAAACAGTGGAACCAATAGTAGCACGTAATGCAACAGAATTGGTTAAAAAACCATGTACACCTATTTGTATAATGACAGAATGCAAAGAGGAATCACAAGAAAAAGGATACAACAAAATGATATATGCTAAAGAGGTAAGCACAAACAAAATGGACAGTAAAATAATTAATAATATAAATAAATCAGAAAACTCAAACAATCAAGCCTTGGAACAAAATATACTTACTGATATGGAATATGAAAAAGAAAGATCATATCTAAATGAAATGAAATATTGTTCTGAAAGTTACTTACGAGATATGGATGAAGTAAAAGAAATAAAAAGCAGTTCCAATGAAGCAGTTGATGGGTATTACACTAAAGTCATACAGCTTAAAGAAGCTAACACAAATTTAAATGCTCCTGAACAACCAGGTACAGATGTAATAAATAAGAAAGCTGTGACAAAACCTGGCTCAGAAAATAAAGATTTGGAAGAACAAACAATATTCATTACACAAATTATCAATGAAACACATTCTGATAATTTATATCTTGACACAAATGAACAAAGTGAATCTACAGAAATTTCTACAAAACCTCTAAAAGTTTTTGAAGAAATAGAATCCACAGAAACAGAAAGTACAACAAATAAATCAGAATTACATAATGAATTATTAGGATGTACCAGATCTACAGTAATGGTGCATGAAACAGATGAAAATGAAGCAACATTCTTCATAGAAAACAAGAATGCAAAACAAGAGTGCATAGATCAGTTAGCAGAATTAACTAAAGGAACAAAAACAAAACAAACATTAAGTGCACAAACAGAAAAATTATTTATTGAAGACGTAAAGGTCAAGGATGAAATAATAAAAATTAATATTGAGGCAAATAATGAAGAAATTGAAAATAGAGAAACACTTGTAACGGAGCAAGAAATGGAAAAATTGCAAACTGAAGAAACTGTAACAAAAAGATTTAAAGAACATAACGAAATTTATAATGAATTAATTGTATTGACTGATTTAGAAACTGAAATTGATAAAGAATGCAATAAAGTAGAAGAACTGCTATTGTCTAATGAAAAATCTGGGCAAGAATTAATCAAGATAAATGATCATCAGGAATTACATACAGGAGGGAACGAATTACAAAGATTCACTTTTAAATCAGAACAACCACCTGAAACAAATTTATCAATTTCAATAATTTCTCAAGAACTACATGAAAAATTACATTGTGATAGAGAATCCAGTAAAATTAATAATATACCAGAACAATTTGAATTTGAAATAAGAGAAATTAATTATGAAACAGAAACACTATTAGAAGAAAAAACTGTCCAGAAATCTAAATCTACAGAAATCAATGGATTTATAAACGAGGACTTAACAAATGAAAGTATAGAAGAAACTGATACTCCTTTGATTTTAAATGAAACACAAAACTCAAACAAAGAACAGATATTAACAACTATTAAAAAACAATTAACTGAAAACACAGAAGTCCCTAGAATTATAAACTACATAGAAAATTCAGGAGAAAAATTATCAGAAGAATATATGACAGAAAATAGCAACATAGAGATAAAAAAACTGGATAATTTTCCAAAAATAAATATGGAAGAAGTGAAGGAAAATTGTGTTTCAGTTTTTGAAAAAATACAAAAAATTGATAAAAATACAGAAGTATCTGATGAAGCTACAGATACAGAACAAATAAATTGTAAAACTGAAAATAAAGAAGAAAAAAAAGAAATGTGTCTGAAAAATAAATCTGCAGAAGTTCTCACAGAGGATCAAAATAAAATTATGAATACAATAAATATTATGGACTCTACACAATCATTTATTTATGAGTGTACTACAGAAGACACTGAGCAGCTTGTAGGAATGGAAGTTCAACATGAACTAATATCTCTAGAAGACTATAAGGAACTAAATGAAGAAAAGGTAGTTGAACAATCTGAAAGTTTAAATGTAGAAGTGGTTAAAAGTCTTCTTTCTTCTGTTGCAGATACAAATAAATTAAGTGAGCCTGTGTTAAAGATTGAGGATGACAATACAGAAAAAAAAGAACATCACATTACTTTGACAGAAAGCAAATTCTTAAAAGCAGATGAAAATAACTTAAAAAAATCAGCAACAGTTCATCTGCAGACAGATATTTTTAAAACTGAAATCAATTTGGAAAAATCTTCTACAGAATTACATTACCAAGATCATTTGATAATAAATGACACAAAACTTCATAAATTATCGATAGAGCCAGAAACAGAATTAATTGAGGCTGAAAGTCATGAAAAAAGCATGATAGCAAAGGATAATTTGAAAGAAGATGTTTTGAATAAAGTAACAGATAAAATTTCAAGCCCAATAGAAGATCAACAATTAGAGAAACAGGAAATAAATATTAACAATATACCAGAAGTGATCACCAATGAAACGGAAATGAAAGATTACACGAATAAATTAATAGAAAATTCAGTAACAGAGAATGAAATAAGAAATGAAAATGAAATAAATATTTCAACAGTAATAACCAAAATTAAAAAACCTAGACCTATAAAAAAACTCATAAATTTTTTTGAATCAAAACCAGAGGAACAGAAAAGTACTTTTAATTTTGAAACTACATCATTACTACCACAAAATAAAAATAATGATAAAATAAATAACATAGTAACTAAAAGAAAATATTTTGAAAATTATATAGAAGTAAGTAATGAAACTTCTAGAAGTAATGTAGAAGAGACAGAAACGATTAATAAAATAACCACTAATAATGAAAAAATAGAAAACAAAGACAAGAAAAAAAATATTTCTTTACTAAAAGAAGAAGTAGTAGAAAATGATTTAGGAGAAAATATATTTCATCTTTGTAAATATGACTCAAATATAAATGATAGTTTAATAACAAACAGCTATACTAACATATCATCTGAAATTACACAATCAAATGTCTCAGATGAATCTTTTGGTTCAAATGAACACCTTCTACTATGTATTGGAAACTTAAAAGAGAATGATCAAATATTTGATAATTATGAAAAAGAAATTATAACGCAAGTTAATCAAAATGAACTTGAAAGAGTAATGTTTGTAGAAGATGAAATTAGTAATAATAATAATGAGTCTATTGCAGAAAATATACAAACTGAAGCTCAACACAAACGTAACAATGAAACAGAAATATTACATCAATTGGAATATAATGATTCAAAATTAAATGATATTACATTTAATGAAAATGAACATGAAATATTTACAAAAAATTATGAATTACAATTAGCAGATAATGCGACTAAATCCATAAAAATAATAGATAAAATTCTAAGTTCAGACAATATAAAAGAAATAGCTGATTCTGAATCAGATATAGAATGTGTAGCAAAAGATAAAACAGAAATTAAAAGCATACATGCATCTAAAGATGAAATATCAAAAAGTAATATTAATTTAAATGAAAATATAATTAAAACTGAAACAGAAGATATTAAAGAAATACAAATTTTGGATGCAATTTTATCTGAAAATGAATGTTATGAAATATCAGAACAATTGGAAGATTTAAATGAAACAAATGTCATAAATATTGATCATATTTCAACTGATGACTTATCTCAGACTAATTTATTAGAAATAGATTTCAACAATGAATATACTGACCATAATGAACTAATTAATAATCAAGATGAAGACATTAATATATTACACACAAATTCTAATTCATTAAGTACAGACAAAACACATTTTTCTGCAAATATAAATAATGAAAATCTTCTTTTTAATGACATTGTAAAAGAAGGTTATTTAATGATGATAAAAGATGATTTTAATGATAAAGATTCTGAAGAAAAATCATTCAAAGACAAAATATCAATATCTAATAATGTATCAGAAATCGAATTATCATCAGATAATAAAAATAATATAATTAATGAAATTGTTACTGATAAATCAAATAATGATGATGAGAATGAAATACTGTTTGGTATCAATGAAAATAGTAAAGAACTAATAACTAATGAAACAACAAGCAAAATAAATCATGAAAATATTGAAATATCTGAAATTTCAAATCAGTTACTAATAAATAGGAATTTTAATTATGATCTATCAAGTGAAATAGTAGCTGAGAAACAAATAGATGAAATATCAAATGATATTTCAAATTATTTAGACAATGTACAAAATTTTATACAATCTTCAGAAATTAACAACGAAGAGAATACAGAAAATATTAATAAAGATAATGAAGAACTTGATAGTGATAACAGTTCATTTAATATAAAAGAAAAACTTCATGAGGAATTATTTTCTGGTGATTTTGAAAAGTATGATATAAAAACCGATGAATCAGAAGGGAATGAAGAGAGTTATAAAGAAATTGCAGATAATATATTAGATAACAAAGAACATGGTGAGTGTGATAATAGTTCAATTGTTAAAGATGAAAAATGTCAAGATTTTGAAAAATATGATAAAAAAAATGAAGAATCAGAAGGTAATGAAGAAAGTTATAAAAATACTGAAGATAACATATTAGATAACAAAGAACATGGCAGTAGTGATAATAGTTTGATTGTTAAACAAGAAAGATATCAAGAGGAATTATTATTTCCTAATAATTTTGAAAGATATGATATAAAGCCCGATGAATCTGATGATAGTAACAAAGAAAATGATAAAGAAACTGCAGATAATGTTTTACATTATGAAGAACATGATGAATCATCAGAAAATAATAATAAAGGATATAAAGAAATTGCAGACAATGTATCAGTTATTGAAAATTATCAGAATGACTTAACACCAACAGATGAAATCCATGATGAATTGAAAGACTTTAAGATGATAACTGTAGATACAAAACGAAATGATTCATTATTAGTACAGCTTTCAACTGATAGTGATATATATTTATATAACAACAACATTAGGAATTCAGAATTAGATGAAAGTTTTAGCATAATACCTGATTGCTTATGTGAATCTCTTTTATCAAATAATGAAATGATTGAGAATGTAGAAGAACCAAAAGGAGATTCATTTGAAGATAATTTCTCACAATTGCTTTCTGGAGGTGGTAAATCAACTGTTGACATAAATGTGGGATTTGAAGATAATTTTATGGATAAATTTACAATGATGAATAATAAAGACATAAATGATATCAATTTAGATGATACATCAAATAAATTTCATTTATGGTCATCAAATATTGAATTTGGTCCACCATCAAATGAAAATATATTAACTAATGAGATAACAAATGAAATGGATTTTGATTCAATAATATCAGCACCAAGTTTAAATGATGCTTTAGAAAAATTAGAAAAACGGATACAAGATAAAATTAAAAAAAAAGAATCAATTAACAAAAACTCCAATGCTTTAAATGAAAAAGAAACTAAAATACAATCTGATGATATTGTAGATTCAAAAATGAATGAAAATGAATTATCACAACCAGATATACAAACAGCTGAACAAGATAAAAATACAATTCAAGAAAGTAATAAAGAAGATATACAAAACATAGATGAAATTGACTTACAAACTAATATAACACAAACAGAAATAGTAAATGCTGATAATGTTAATGCACAAGTAAAATATGAAAATGAACAATATCCATCAATATCATACTCTAGTTGTTCTCGAGGGTCATCAAGAATGGAAATGATAGAAGAAGAAAATGAAGATGAATTATTTACACTCATTCATAACACTAATTCATTAAAAAATGATGAAATAAAATTAATAAATTTTGATAATTTAGCTGGTTTACACAAAAATAAAAATATTAGTGCATCAGAAACAGAAGATGATAACACCAAATTAAATGAACAAAAATTTTCTGAAATATCTTTTGTAATTACTGATACAAATACAACTGATTATTTAATAGATACAAGTACTTCTGATAATGCAGTACCTGAAGAAACAAAATGTGATAAGGAAGAAGAAAATACTATTACCAAGATAACTTATGAAGAAAATTACCAGGATGATAATGGTCCAATTAAACAAGAAAACGAAGTAAAAAAAAATGTTGAAGATAAAGATAATATTTCTTCTAAAAATAGCTATTCAAATGATGAAAATTCTGGGGCAGACAAAATAGACAGTTCAGTTTTGGTAATTACTTCATCTGATTCTGATAACTTCCAAGATGAAATTAATTCTGAAAAACAAAATAAAATAATATTAGATACAGATAAACAAGAATTAGAAAAAGATGAAATTTTTAAAAGATCATATGAAAAAGAAATGAAAACTAATCAACAAGAAATGGAAAGTGAAACGGATAAAACAAAAACCAAAAATAGTTTAGTATATAATAAAAAATTATACTGGGATAAGAAACTAGAATTAATTTCAAAATCAAATAACAATGAAGCTGAGAAAAGACTACAACAAAAAACATTACAAAAACATAAAGCAGTTGATATCAATAATGATATTACACAAAATACTATCTCTACAATTAAACAAATTGAACAGAGTAATGATGAAGTGCAAATAATAAATTATGAATCAATTACACAAGAAATAATGAAGGCAAACAACAAAAATGATACACAACTAGAGGAAGTACAGAAAAGTGAAACAATTGATAGAACAATAGACAAATTAACGACAGAAAATGATGAAAATAATCAGACAAATAAAACAGTTGATAAATGGAAAGATTATTGGGATAACCTATTGATAGAAAAAGAAGGACAACAAATACAACAACCGATAAAAAAGAAAACCTTAGAAAAACAAGCATCAATAAAAGTTTGTGGGATAGTTGAAAATAACAGAAATTTATTTGAAGTTCCTAAAAAGTATAATGATTATAGATGTACAAATAATGATAATCTGAACTATACCATTATATATAATAATATAAACATTGAAACAGAACATACTGAAGATAGAAATTTTAATGAAACATTACCACCAAATGAAATAATCGGTGATGATAAACTAAAAAATGATATAACAAGTATTTCTGGATATGAAAATGATAAAAAATTATCACAAAATTTTGAAAATAATAATGATAAGCAACCAAATAAAACTGACAAAAATTCTTTAGTACTTTTAAAAAAAGAAAGAAAAGTTTTTAAATGTATCCAAATATTTGAATTAAAAGCAAATAGTTTAATTTCTAATGATAGTAATTTAAAACAAAATTCTGAAAACACTCGGTTAAAGTGCAATATACTAAACAATGAATGTCAATCTAATAAAAACACCTCGGTAACAACACCAACAACAATAAAAGTTGATTATTTTGATGATACACAAACAGATAATGAATGTTTAAATAAAAACACAAAAAGAATTGAGTCAATTGAATCGTCAGATGGAGAATTTTATAATCCATTAACAATGACTCCTTGTGGAAGAATTAGATCATTTAGTACTGGTAAAATAGAAGAAATACCTGATAGCACACTACCAAATAATGAAAACGTCTCAACTGAAACTAATGATAATAATAAACAAGAAAAAATGGTCGATACATCATCAAACAATAAATTAAATAACCTAAAAGAACCAACGACAATGATACGGGCAAAATCAGAAGGTAATTTGGTCAGTGATGAACACGTAGACATTCATCAGCGTTTTGAAAGAGCTAAAAATTTTTTTAAGGAATTAGAACAATCATCTTCATGTACTAACATTGATAAAATATCTACAATGAAAATATCATCTTCATTGGCTGCATCTTCCTATCATAAAAAACAAATATCAGTCGACTCTGATTCATGTGGTGAGTACTGTAAACCAAAACGTAAAGAAAGTAAATACAGAAGACGAGGACGTCGAAGGAAAGATTCAATGAAAGTAAGATCAGCACCGACATCAGACTCTGAAATTAAAATAAAATCTCGTGAAAAAGAATTTGGTGGAAGCGAAAGAAGAAAAAGTAAAAAAGTATCAGAAAGATTTCACATTAAAGATTTATTTCACGATATATCCAGTTCAACAGATGGTATATTTAGAGGTATACCAAATAGAAAAGCTGTATTAGCATCATTAAAATCAATGGAAGATCTAAGATCTGCAACTCTTGATGAAGAAGAAGAAAAAGAAAAAGAATCTAATAGAAGCCAAAGCTTATCAAATATTCCATCTGGTTATCAAGAAGAATATCCTTATTTACCAACAACACCACCAAACAGATTTAGACCACGATCACAATTTGAAGGATCATTAATAACAAGAAAGATGTTGCTACAACTCGACATATAATAAATAAACTTTTATACATAATAGGAGAATATAAAGTTTAAAAAAAAAACAGTAATTAATATACATGGTAATTACCGAAGAAACAGATCTTCTTAAAATGACGAGATATACTTATTTGTTAAAAAGTTTTTTATTAGACCAACATATAACAAAAAAAATCTCTCAATTATTTAAACTAGTAAGATAATTTAGTTCAATATACCATATAGAGAAACTGTCATCAACAAAAGGAAAAATGGAAGGAAGGAGAAGAAGAGAAAAAGAAACTATGTTGCTTAAATAGGAAGTGAAGAAGCTTTACAGAAATGAAAAAAAATGCTCAGGGTTGAAGAAAAATAAGAGTATTCAGCTAAACCAATCTAAAGGCAGATTAAAAAAAAATAAAAATAACATAGCCTTCATAATTACACAACCACTATTATTCAATATTTTCTATATGTAAAATTGTCATTCATACATAAATATAAACCATACTCTTCAATGGAACCAAGAGAAATTTCACACAATACAGTTTGCCATAAATAACTTCATCACTGTAACTTGGAAATAATTACTAGAACTTTCTGAATTTCTCAAAAGTTAAGTATCCGATTTAATTGATGTGCATTTTTTCATTTTTTATTATTTTTTCAAAAGTAAATTTAAATTAAATAAGCAATTTTTATTTTTTCAAATAATTGCTATATTTAAATAAATTGCATTGAACTGTTTATTGTCTTTGGATGATAATAACTTTTTAGTTTATTTGTTCATACAATAAAAAGTTTCAGACAATAGAACTACAATTGTTTAAGAATATTTAGTAAAAGAACTATATTATCTTTCTGTCAGGATTCTTCGTATAATATTTTAATAGATACATATTTAGATTTAAAAAACAATACATTAGTAATCAATGGATGAAGTCATTACTTGATGAAAATTCACCATAACAAAAGAAAACATAACATTACAATGTATTTGTTTATTTTACATATTTTGTTATACTTTGTATTTTGCAATTTTCTTTCAAGAAAATCATGTATACTTATTCATAAAATTTTGTATCTGCAAATCTGTTAACATAAACAATTATTTCCAAAAATCTTTTGGGTTATTCAAATTTTAATTTGTTCATTCAAATAATTTGAATTTTTAATCTTTTTTTTAAATTTTAATTTTTTTTTTTTTTTAATTTGTTCATTCCACCAAAATTTGAATAAAAATGTTTTTATTGTAAAATTACATTTAAAATATATTTAAATAAGAAAATTTTCTTTCATAAGAATTATTTAAAATAATGTTTCCATTCATGTGTGTAGTTCAAACAAAACTATAACAAAAGAAAATTTTTTTGACAATTCTTCATAAATTAAAATCTATAAAAAGAAAGAAAGTAAACTTGGAGGGCAGTAGTAGTATATATATTACTTAGAATTGAACCAGCTTATTCAGTGTGAATTAGTATATTTAACCTTTATATATTTAGTACTTAGATTTTGCAATGTATAATTAAGTGTATAATACATGCAAAATAAAGTACTCCTAATATTTTTTTGTAAAATAATTGTGTAACTAGATAGAACAAATACATTTGTGTTACAGAAGTTATTATAACTTCTATAATAATTGTTTACAGATAATTGTTTAATTAATTTACTATAATTAATTTATAATAGCGTATATACTATGTATTTAGAATAATTAAAAAATAAAAGTAAATAATTTAAATCTCTGTTGGTCATTTTTTAAACTTATCTCACTATCTTTTAACCAATGATCATCACCATCATCATTTGTTGGCCAACATCTGCTGGTTTTTGATCAAATAAAACATAGTAAAGAAGGTATTTATTTTTTTTTTTTAATTATTTATTAGGTATAAAATAATTTTATTTTTTGATGGCCTCCATATCACCCCTTACAGCCATCCCAAAATTTGTGAAGATAACCTATATAAAAAAAAAAAATTACAGATGCTGAATGAGCTATTGTAACTGTTGAAGCAAATGCAATAGGAGAGTAAAAAAAAAACACATAATGTATAATACTACACTTAACCTATTATAAAATAGAATTCCTTTTCATAACAAAGGACGTTACAATCAACAAACATCAATAATAAAAGTAACTATAAGCAAAATTATCTTGAAAAAACCTTACAGTTAAGAATTTTTTAATTTAAAAAAAAATAAATCATGCAACACAAAAATGTAAAGATATTTTATATGAACAAAGCCAGGACCTTTTAAAATTCACAGTTGTTGAATTAAAGATATCAATATTGTTACTGTATATTTTATTAAATTGCCAGGGACATCTCTCCATGGAACACATCACACCAGTACTATTGTATATAAAAATATTTTTCTTTCAGAAATTTGCATTCAGAACGCAAATCCGAATGTCAAAAATATCAGTATCAAAATAACCAATATATCAATAAAATTGATTTATTAACAAAGAGTATATTGTCGATACTCATCTTTTTCCTAACATTGTAATGTTGAGTTTAATGCTACTCGTTCAATGAAACTCTCTATCAAACGTCAAGAGTGCAATGAAGATAACAATCTTCACAAATATACACATGCAATTTATAAAATACTATATACAGTAATAATAATAATTATTATTAGGAGTATTATTATTATTTTTTCATTATTTATTTTTTTATTTTATTAATTATTATTCTTTGACTGAAGAATTAATTCACCACAAAATCTTATAAAGAACCTTATATATTAGAAATAATGTAGATGAACCACTGAACATAAAAATAGGAAGAGAAAAGATTACTGAGGTAGAAGAATTTTGTTATT
>JAAAKQ030416994.1:0-24865 GCA_010016005.3 Zanna intricata
AAACATATGCCTGAAACGTTTTGTTAGCGAGTTACGGCTAGCGAAAGATTTCGCCCGGTTTTCATATATATATATATTTTTAGCCTGAAAAATTCAATAAAAGTAGTCTCAACACTGTATTCTTTGCGGCTTTTGAGAAAAATGGTAAAAAACACAAAAAATCGAAGATGAAAATTGCACTTTTCTAGACAATTTTCTAAAACGTTTTCAGGTATATGTTTGTTGGAAACTTTTTTAGATGTAGAATCCGTTTCCGAGAGATTGCCATGCAGTTTTGATACACCTGTATATCTTATGACTATAACGAGAGGGTATTTTCTGTATCTATCTGAACTGCTGATCTGTATTTCTAAAGAAATATAGAACTAAACGTACAGATTATTGTACGTTGTGACTTTTAATTTTGTAGTAATTAAATCTTTTATTATATCACGACTGACAATTACCAGGCAGAGGCTAACTGTGTTCTACAGTCAGTATGGAATGCAAAATGTAACTACTACAGGTAAAATAAACATTACAATTAAACATGGCATCTTGAAGAAAAAATCTGTCAGAAGACTTCAGCACTCCACAAAATATCATATTAAGATATTTTATCAATTTTAACAATTTAAATTATAAAAGAAAGAGCATTAAGAGTAGAGTTGAAGAATTTATTTTACTTTCTAAAGTTTCAAATCCATTCATAGAATTATAATAATAAAAAATGATAACTTCTATAATATTTATTCCTTATGATTCAAAAGGGAGACTATAACTTTTTTTAAAGCAACTCATTGTCAATATAAATTTTATATTGGCCATCAGTTAAATATTGCAAAGAAATTATTTGAACTTGTTTTTATATAGTTCTGATTTTGAATTTGAAATTGTAATGGTTTTAGTTGACTTTTACATTAATAAAAAGAATTTTATTTTTTATGTTAAACCCATATCATTAAAATAAATTAATCATACTTTAAAGAATGTTGCATGTTGAATTTGATGATTTTTCCATAATGTGTCATATAAATTGTGAAATTAATACTGTCCTGCTTCATTTTAACTTTACTGTAAATTTTACCATTGTTTGATATATGATATTGGCTGATGACTTAAAATGTTTAACTTTTAAAAGAGCGCACGGATAAAATTTTATAAAGTGTTCTTTAGAGAGATTTTACCAATATTTAAAAATAAGATTTATTCCTATTCATAAATAAAATTATATATATATATATATATATATTAATTTATTCAAATAAAATTTAATATATTCCATATTTCCTCTGTGTGCAATTTAGTTTAGAATGTAATAAATATTATATTCAGCCACTCCACAAGTACAGAATGAAAAGAAACATTCTTGCCTTATTTTTACATTTTTCTTTATGTATTATTTAAAGAAGTCAAAGTGCTTTCAGGCCTAGGCTCATTCATCAATGACATATGTATTTAAAAAAAAAAAAATACAAATAAATACACCTAGAATGAAATAAAAACATCTACAAAAAGATAAAAAATAAATTAAATAATAGAACAAATATTTGTTTTTTATTTTTATTTAATTTTATATATATTTGTAAAATTTTTTTTTTTTTTTTTTTTTAAATACATGTGTCGCTGATGATGGGCCTAATAGGCTTTGACTTCTTTAAATAATATATAAAGAAAAAGGAAAAAATAAAGTAAGAATGTTTTCCTTTTTTTATTCTGTACTTGTGGAGTGGCTAAATAATATAATAATTATCAAATATATATATATATAAAATCAATATCTTATTCTTTGTTTTTTCTGTAAGGAAATATTTTTATATCGCTTATGTCAAAAGAAATTTGTACTAAATTGATACAAATTTATTTGTATTGTACCGTTGACAAAATTTAGATCATTATTGTGTATTGTGCAATATTGTAAAAAGGGTGGAACCTGACATTTTGACAGTTTTGTTACTTTAGAAAAACCCACATTTCTATCTAATTTTTTTTTTTAAATACCTAAAATAATGTTACACATTTATAAGTTCTAGAGAATTTCTCTTTAAAATTAAGAGGTTACTGTCTTATACTTTTGTACTTTAGTATACTTAATACTGCAGAAAGTTTTCAATTTGACACTTTTTATTCTCTATTATTATTTTTGTTATTATTAATTTATTATTTATTAGGAAGATATGAAATTTTTAAACAGATTTTATACAGTATTTAACCGCAATTCTTAAATAAAAAGTATAAATAACTGGAGGTTTTTTAACATTTGTTGACCACGGTTCATTTGTTTAACATTTGTTCATTTAGGTTTATAATACCGAACGATTTTTATGGAAACAAGAAATCATTTTTTTTAATATATTATTACACTAGTCATCAAAAATTTTTTTATGTATCTGGAATCAACATGATTATTCTAACTAAATTTGGGTTGCTGAATTCAGAACTGTCATATACGATGTAGATGTATGATTTATTTACTTATTTACTAATAAATAAATAATCATGTGATATCAGTATTTAAAAAAGTTTTTATTATTTATCTGTATTCATTTAAAATTTATTTAAATCAACTAAATTTTTATGTATTCAAACACAGATAAATTGAAATAAATTAATAAAATTTTAAAATAACAGTTTTAAAAAGTCTAAAGCATTGGAAATGCCTTTAAAATAACAGCTTTTAAAAAATTTAAATCTGAAATTGTTTTACTTTTAATGTTTAAAATGTGTTGATAAACTTCTTGCTTGTAAAATATTTGATCAGTTTCTCTAAACAAAAACCAAAAATAGTCACCCATCATTCCAGGATACCATCTTCCTTGGTAACGATTTTCCACGATCAGAATATCCTGGTTGTTAACACTTTCCTTGCTTATTGCTGACAAGAGCCCAAATTTTTGGAAGAAAAGGTTGTTAGGTGGGGATGTAGGAAATGAATTTTTAATGACATCACAGTTCACATTTGCTAAGTTTATCATTAAGAGTTGAATCCTTAAGCATTTCTTAATTTGTGTACTGATAAATATACCCTACTTGAGCTTACCTTCATTCAATTTAGGAAAACTTATTTTTAATGATTAAATCTTGATCCATCTTTGTCTACTGCCTTTATAAAAATTTTCATGAGTCCATGTTTTATGTGAAGTGGTGGCAGTATGATTTTACCATTTTCAATTAATCATTAATGCTTTATATTTTTTTCACCAGCCACAATGGCCAGTTCTATTACCACTCTCCAAAGAACAAAGAAAACAATATTTTGTATCCCACCTTGCCACATATGCTCTTTGTATTTTATTGCTTCTCATATTGATGCCCATAGTTTCATAAGTTTCTTTCACGTCAACTCCATGAGCAAATGGAATGGGTGGCGCTGTTTGTTACCAATATGCAATAAAACTGCTTCCATGCTAACTTTAGAAAAGTAAAATAAAAAGATGCTGTTCTTTTTCATCAGGCCATAAACATCAATTTTTTCCCAATAAAAGATTCCATTATTGCAGTCCATTATGCAACTAAATGAGAAGATTTCTCATCAGATCAGGAAGAAATTCTTCAACATTCTCTACATCTGTTTCATTTTCAGATTGTTCTTTTAGTAGTGTTGGATTAGATGGTGATACAGGTACCGTTAACGCCTCTCCATGTAGTACCAGCTTTAGAGCTGAGGATATTTGCATACTTTTATGAACTTTCTATTTTAGATAAAAATCCAAATCTATTTGTTATACAAGAGGAGCAGTTGATGAAATGGTCCTTTGGTTCTTGCCAAATCACTGGTACAGCAAATGGCATGGCTTGTCATTTCCCCTTCAACCATTCAGTTTGAGTTAATATGCAAATAACATAAGGCACCAGACTTTATCTTGATCCCAAAGTGCACAATCAAGATAAAATTTTTTATTAAGTTGTTTTTATCAATTCAGAAATAGTCTTTCTTGAGATTTAGGCATAAATTTACCACAGACATAACAAAAGTCATCTAGACAATTTGAACATCCATGAACTTTTGCAGAAGCCATGTTGTAACAAAAACAAGAAAAATCACTTGTATTATAAAGAATTGATAAAGATACAGCAACACTAATAACTCTTTTTATCAGGAAACATGATAATGTTTATAAAATATTAAAAATGTTTTAACAATTGACCTTTAAATTATGTGGAGATTTATTTTTAGAATAATGTTTTGAAACTAATTTTGTAGTTCTTTCATTAACAAAGTTTTGATTTATAATATTTTTATAAATTTTTTCATTGTTCATTTTTTGTACATTACGGAACAGAGACAGTATATGCGTTTGGGGGAAGAGAGAGAGTGAGTTTTGTGTGTCTGTAACCATTTTCCTCAAAAACTACTGGACTAACAGTGGCGCGAGTGGTAGCATCTTGTCCTTTCACCCCAAGGTCCCGGATTCAAATCCCGGTCAGGCCTTTTTCATTTTTCACACACTGCAAAATTCCATTTCCATATCCCTCACACAAGCTTCAAGCTTATGTGTTGAAATCAAGAAGAAAAAAATTTTCAACACAGTTTTTTGAATTACATAATATCACTTCAGAGCAGGTTCTTAGACATGTTTTATGGTTATAGGTCATTAGGGAGTGCTACAGTAGATGTGTTTCTCTAAAATGGTTGGATCGATTTTGATACGGTTTTTGGATTACATAATTATTACCTCAGAACAGGTTCTTAGATTAGTCTTAATAAGCCACCAGGGAGTGCTGCAATAGATATATTTCTTCAAACAGCTTTTGAATATTTCCAAGTCTTTCTAATTAATATTTTTGTTTAAATATTCAATTTAATTTCATTGTAGGTTTTCTAAAATTTTTAATTTTATTTACTTTTTAACATTTTAAAAAGAGAATGTTACATAATTAACATAAAAAAAGTATAACCTCAGTAACAAATGAAATGTCATTTAATAATTAAGCTACTGGAATCAAATTGATTGCTAACTGTAGTATTAGGTAAAAAAAATTATTCTACCTTCTTAATATTAAAATTAACATACAAGGTGTGGACAAGAAAATAACGGGATTTTTGGTGTAACTTTTTTTTTACTTAACAACTTTCACACTGTCCCCTTCAATATACTCCCCTCCATGATCCCTACAGTACTACATTCAATTTTTCCATTGTTCAATACAATGTTTCACGTCATTTTCTGAAATCATGTTCATGGTCTCCGTCGATTTTTCTTTCACAGCTTCAATTGTCTCTAACCTAATTCCTTTCAATGTTTCCTTCACTTACGGGAACATAAAAAACAGTCATATGGGGCTACAAAAACGACTTAACAATCAGTGCAGTGTGGGCTTGAGCATTGTTCTGAAGAAGAATCCATGATTTGTTCTTCCACAACTCAGGTTGCTTTCTTCTTACTTGCTCACAGAGGGTAGGTAGAACTTCAAGATAATATTCCTTATTCATTTTTTGATGTTCAGGACGGATGAGGTTGCCTATTTTATCAATGTTTTTGTCCGTTTTCAAAGTGGAAGGACATCCTGGACGTGGATCATCTTCGATTTCTTCTCGTTCTTCTTTGAACTGTTCATGCTACTCAAAAACTGATGTGTGTAACATACACTCATCACTGTACACTCATTGTACGAGAGAATAGGTTTCTGTTGCGGACTTGCCGAATTTCACTAAAAATTTCACATTAACACGTTGCTCTATTAAAACACCTACCATTTTTCCGACGAGCAGCAGGTACACAATCCTCCAACACAAGCATAGTCTGCGGTCCTCACACTGGCTGGAATGTAAAGGGGGGGATATTAGGCAACTCAATGTGGTGTTTGATCTTGTGGCTACAAGATCAAATGCCACATGTTTGTCCGCTGTTTGTCTTACAAAAAATCAGTCCTGTTATTTTCTAGCTACACCTTGTATTACCTCAAATTGCTATAATTAATAATAAATAAAAGTAAAAGTAAGTATTTATAAAAAAAATTACAAATTGGTATTCAATATTAACTCATACATTTTTTTATTATTGTTATTGTATTATAGAAATAAAAGTTCAGACAACTATAAAGAAGAAAGTGAAGAAAACCGAGGTTAAAAAAGAAGGTAATTTTTAAATATTTAATTTGGAGTTTTAAAAAAGTATCACATTTTTTTTTTATGTAAATAATGTATATTGTGAGTTATTTATGCAATAATTATAACATAAAAATTTATCTTTTATGTTAATTCTTTAATAAAAAAACTAATAATTTTAATGGTTAAATTCATATTATATATTTTGATTTTAATACGATAGTAGTTCTTGTAAAAATATAATAGTTAAGTTTTCTTGTTTAAACTGTTGTATATATATACACATCAATAATATACATTTACATATTTTTAAATAATTTCAGATATATAAACCATGTTACTACTTCTAATTTACAAATTATAATGTGGTCATAGTATATCCATTATTTTAATAATATTAAGCTTGCATTCCTATAATTTCCATTAAGTAAGACTTATAGACCGATCTGTAAAATAATTTAATAATGCTTCCTTTGTATAATAAGAAATTTATGAATTAAACAATAGATTTCTTTTAAGAAAACAGCTATCCGTATTTAATGTGTCAGGAGTGGGGCAGTTGTATATGGCTTCCCATATGGCCCAACCAAACCAGTTATGTTTAAAAACAGCTCTTTGATACTGCTCTCAGTATCATTCTGGCCTGATGGTCTATTTTATTAACTCCTGTACATTTTATTATATGAACAATGGATATAATTGTCAATGAATCTTAAATAAAGAAACTGCTTTAGATGTTAAAATATCATCATATTAATCAATATATTTATTAAAAATAAGTATATATTACAATACAAATTTAATTTCCAAAGTTTATGTATTCGTAACATGGTTTATTCTATCTCTTTGCTTCATACTGACACATATATAAATCAAGTTTGTTTTTAAAAATTTATTATTCACCATTAAACATAATTGGTGTTTTTTATTTTTTATTTTTTTTTTTTTTTTATAATTAGACATCTTTGTTTGACAATCCTACTACATTTTATGTTAGATAATTTTTATTTCATTAATAGAATTTTTCTTGTTTTAAAAGTAATATTTTACTGGAAATGTTAAAATAAATTTCTAAAGTTTTATACTAATTTATTTATATAACAAAAACTGGATACACATTTCTGCTACTATTCAGCTGTTTCTGAGTAATGGAGGAAACATTTAGATTAATGTAATCTAATTGTAGTTGTGAAAACAATATATAAAAATTACTCCTTTTTTTTTATAAAGGTTTATAAGTTAACATAATAACCTTTATAAAGTTATTATTTTAATAATGTACATGAATTTTTTAGATCTGCAGTTAACTTCATCTCTTAAAGAAAATGTATATTTATTAACATTTTCTTTTAAAAGAACTTCTCTCTCATCTCTCTCTACTTTTTAAGAGATGAGAGAGTTACATCTCTTCTCTTAAAGAGTAGAGAGAGAGAGATGTAACTTCATCTCTTAAAGTATATTTAGGAGTAGTATTCAGTTTAGGAGCATGAGAGCATCTGCTAGCACTGTCAAGACTTTTCTTGATATTTGAAATTACTACAATTGGGAATCAGAGCCGTTAAGATATATATCCTAATGAATAAACATATCATTTATGAGATGAATTTCAGAAATAATTATTAAGAATGATGGTGCCTGACCACAGGTTTTATTTTATTATCTGTGCCTATTACACTTACAAAGAGTTTTTAGTATTAAAGAATAATCTTAGAATAATATTTTTATTAGATTAAAAATACATGAATAAAGCAATAAAATATAATTACACATCTGGAAAGAATTATCACAGGTTACTTGTCTCCATTAAATGGAGAATGTTATCGCTAGGATGTATTAAAAACATAAATTTTTTCAATTTTAATAAAATAAAAAAAGTTTATTTTGTGTTGTTAATAAAATAATAGACTTTTATAAATATTACATTATTAATAAATATAAAAAAAAGTTGCTAAACAATGTGATTGTAAAGTTATGCACTTTACTGATATCAGTTTTTGCAACCCCCATCAAAGAACTCTGCTTCTGGAATACACGAGCTCCTTTCAGTTTCATAGTGCTGGGTAACCGATTAGAACTTCATTCAACATTGCTCTTTCTGTTTGCTGCACCAAACAGTTACAAAATTTGATTTCTATTTGTTAGACTTTTTTATAAAAATTATATTATTTACATTTCATTTCAAGTGTGACATTTTATTGGTCATGGGTTACAGGAGATAATAATCTCTATTAAATTATTTGTTCTTTAAAAAAAAATCTTTGTGAAGAGATTATTATAATCATTTAACAGTAAGTTTGGGAGTAATAAAAAATTGTACTTGAAGTTAAACCTTTATGTGATAGATGGGCTGTACATTTTTAAGCAGAAAAATAGTTATGTAGTAAAATAATGTAAGATGCTTGTTAAGGGTGACAATGTATGAATTATGCCTGAAAAATCTTCTTGTAAGCTCAAAATGACATAGCCATTTTTTTCAGTTTGACAGTGCTTACTTGAAATCTTTTTTTGTCTTCTTAGATAAATGAGTGATCCACTTTTTCCCTTATGTCTTCCACTGCTGAGGATGGCTGAAGAAGAAAGAAATGTGAAATAGTTTTTGTTGTATTATGTGTAAAGATAAAATTATTTTATTTATTTATTGTACATAATTTATCATTAAAAGGTGAATGATAATTCAAGAAGATTTTTTAGTAATTTGACTAATTAATGAATAGGTATAATTTTCTATTATCATGTTAAATTGTATGTTTAATGTTGTTAATGAATACGTACAGTTTTTAATTTAATTTTTTTTATATACAATAATTACGTTTTTTTTAAATTTATTTATAATTTTTAACTGTAATTCATTAATATAATAATACAGTTCATAAATAATTTTGCTGGCATTGAATAAATACCAGTATTTAATTAAATTCAATAGAGTGTGTTTTTTAACTTTCTCTAAAATACAGGACATTATTTTATTATTTTGTTTTAAAAATATATATTTTTTCCAGATTTTTGAAACACTACTTTTATTATTTTTTTTAATAATAAAATAAGTGTAAATACTGATATTTTTGTTTTATTTTATTTTATTGACTTTTTTCAAGTTAAATTGTGACACCAGTGCTATATTAAAACTTTTTTATATTTTCTTGCTTTAATTTTTTTAATGTGCTTATTTTATAATTAATGCTTAGTAGTATGAATTCTTTCTGCTTTTATTATAACAAAAATTTTCATCGTACTGCTCTTTCTTTCAAATTATACCGTGCTGCGCTTTTTTTTTATTATTTATTGGATTGCCTGCTGCAGAGTTTTGCTTTCTTCCTTCTTTGCTTCAAGCTTTGTAGCAGCTTTTGCTTTGGAAATATTTAATGTGGTGAGTAAATGCTTATTAATTTATTTCTATTATTATTGTAATGTTTGTTTTTGTTGAAAAAATTGTATTTCCTTAGCTGTATTTTAGTGTTATATTGTAGTTTTAATTGTGTGTTGTTTCATTAAAATTATTAGTGTATTGTTTTATTCTTAAATTTAATATTGTTGTAATAAATCAGTTATTGCTTTGCAGAATTCTATGTGCTTAAATAAACTTATGTGCTTCTTTTTTCTTATGTTACCGCTATGAAGATAATTAAATGTGGAGCAATGCTATGGTATGTATTTGTTTTGTTTTTTTTTTTTTCATAGATAGGCTGTACGCATATCATTTTACGCATTTTATAAAGCAAGCATATCTCACATATTTACATTCTATTGCATCTCCCAGCTTCTGCCATTACAAACTTCTTTTGCCACTGTCAAGCATTTTTAAGTAGCTAAGCTAAAGCATTATAAATTTTATTTGTCTCAGTTTTCAATGCTTTCACAATCACATATTTTGTTCGCAGCTGTTAAGAACTTATTTAGCATAAGCATAAGCTAGCATTTTTCATTTAATCATTTGCATTTTTCTCCCAGCTTTGCCATTGTAAAACTCTTCTGTCACTGTGCAATAATTTTTAGTGCATATTATAAGCTCATGTCCATTAGCAGGGGCGACAGAATAAATCTATTACCATAAAAGTTAAAATCAGTTTTTTTTTTTTAATTTAGTGATGATTATTAATCCATTAGTAGATGATATATCATATTTATAATGAAATTGTTTAATTTGAATTTTTTTTTTATTTATTAAACTATTTTGAGTAATGTTAAAATGTTTTTGTAACATATTAATTTTATAAACTTAAATGGTAAATGTGTTATGAAAACCCTGCTGTATTAAGGACTGAGCTAAAATAGTTAAATAACTGTTTATTGATAAGCTTTTTCTTTTTAACTATACTATTTCTAGCAATTAATTACAGCTGGTGTACACTTTTAGGCTAAAAACAGTACACTAAATAGTGTAACTTTAAAAAAAATTACTATATACAGTTAACATGTCCTGGTCATTATTCTCTTTAAAATTAAAAATCCATTAAAACATTTCATTTATCATTATCACATTTTTCATTCACAACATTAATGTACAATAGATTAGTTTGTACATTCATAGAACAACACTGTTTATATCATTCATTAAACACTTTCACAGAAACTCTCGCAGAAACAACTACTATTGAAAAAGAAGACAAAAAAGAAATAAAGAAAAAGACTGAGGAGGAATTAACAATAACCGAAATGACTGAAGATGAAAAGCAGCAAGTAACTGCTGAAATTTATGAAGAAGCTATTATAACACAGCCCACTGAAGAAGCTAAAAAGGAGGAGATTAATGAAGAAGAAGAGATTATAATAGTTGATAAGAAGTCAGGCAAAATAGTGAAACAGAAAAGGAAACTACTTGAACGTAAAAAATCAGAAGAACAGGAAGAGATTGTTGAGGAACAGGATCGTACAAAGGTAAAAACTTTGAAAAAATCTTTAAAGCCAAAATTACCTAATTTTGGTGAGGAGGTTATTGAAGAAGAAATTGTGCATTCATTTGATGTAGAAAATGCAAAACCACAAAAACAGCTGCCTATTCAAACCCCACTTCAAGTTAGTGAAACAGTACCAGAAGCTAAATCTACAATGATTGGTGATAGTACTATGTCAAGTGAACAGGTAAAGTTGTCTTTTGTGCCACATTTAGTTGCAGAAAAGCAATTTACTTTAGGCGAAGAAAAAGAAGAAGATAGACCTCAACAAAAACAATTAGAGGAGGTTAAAGCTTCTCCTAAAATAGATGCTATTGAGCCATATTCTGTTACTGAACCTCAAGTAGAATCAATTACAGGTGATTTTACTGGAATTTTGAAGACTGTAACTCAAGAAGCCACTTGTAGTATTGTACATAAAGAGGGTTTAGTAATTTCAGAAACTCATGTTGACCAGTCCGTTATAGAAAGGCAAAGTGAACTGCAAGAAACAGATCAGGCTTCAATGTCTGTTTTACTGCATGAAGCAACTGCAGTCACAGAAATTCAGTCATCAGTGAAAGAAGGAACATACCAGCCTAAAAAGCTACCCTTACAACTACATGCAGATAAAGGTCTTATTCTTCAGGAAGGTTTAGAAGTTACTGAAGTAAATCAAGGTGTGGTAGAAGAAAAATTCAAAGATATACCAAAAGCTACATCGGTAAAACCAAAAGTTAGTGTTTCAAAATTACAGCCATTAGAAGTTAGTGAGGTCATTACTGAAACTAAACCAGGAAAATATTTTCCTGAACTAATTGTTCCTACAGAAGTTGCTACAAAATCAGTTGTTGCTCAAAATAAAGCAGCTACAGTAGAAGAACTGCAGCTTCCAGAAAAGGAATCTGATTATTTACCTGGACGGTTACCAGGAAGTCAGCATGCACAAATTGAATTAATTCCTGAAGATTCATTTGTTGTATCTGAAACACAGATCCATGAAAAGGAAGAAGAACTTGTTACATCAAAGAAACCTTCAGCATCCTCTGCTTTTGAGAAAATATCTGTTATGGAAAGTGTACAAGTTAGTATCACTGAAAGTGAACAGAAAGAAACAGTATTTGATTCTGCTCCTATTTCTGTAAAAACTGCTGAAGTACAATTTAGTGAAAAGGAGTCAGTCATAGCAACTGTAACAAACATTGCTGAAACTGAAAGTGTTCTGTCTGAAAGACAGCAACCTGATGTCAAATCTGCTGATTCATCTTTAACATGTTTGGAAGTTTCAAATGTGACAGAGACATCTGTTCAAGAATCTTCTGGTATTTTAGCACCAGATAAAAAACCAACAAAATATTGTGCAGAGAGTGTATTACAACCACAAGAACCTTTAACTATAACCGAGATAAAACCAGAAGATATGCCTTCTGTATTCATCGATAAAATGAAATTTGTTACTGATGAAGCATCAACATCTTTTGTTACAACTGAAGCAAAAGAAATATCAGAAATGCTAGTTCAAGACAGAGAAATTCCTTTTACTGAAACAATACCAGATTCTTTTACTATAAAACCAGATATAACACCCCAGAAAAGTGTGACTGTATTTGAAACACAACTAGTTGAAAAAGAAGGAATACAAGAAATGTTTTCTTCACCAGATGAGCATACAGTTAAAATAAAACCAACACATTCTCTTCAGTCTGTTATAATTGAAGAGACATTTCCAAAAGGTTTTACTGCTGATCTGAAAAAGAAAAAAATAGAGGAAAAAGTTGTAGAAATAAAACATATACCATTAAAAGAAACAGTTGTTATAGAAACAATTCCTGATGAAAGTATAACATCTGAAAAAGATAAGGAAAAACCAATTAGTAAATCAGCTGATATTACTGTTCTAGAGGAAAAAAGCGTTACTATAACTGAAGTACTTACTCAAGACAAAGAAAGTGAATACATTGAAGAGTTTCCTACTCAGCAAAATGCTACATATTCTGTACTACCCCAACAAATTGCACTGCAAACAGAAGTTGAACTTCAAACTGCAACAAAGCCATTTGAAAGAGAAGTACTAAAATTTGAAAAAGCTACTAAAGAACAAACAACAATGAAAAGTTTAACAGTCACAGAGACAGTTACTGAAGAAAGTGAAGAAATATCACCAAGATTTGTTAAACCTAAATCTAAACTGGCTAGTATTGGATTGGATATTGAATTAGTTGGTGTAACTGTTCAACAGACATTAAGTAGTGAAAAGGAACTTGAGCTGCTTCCTGATAAAAAACCCTCAGAAGTGGTAGCTGAAAGAACAATAAGTGGACAGAAAATAGCCTTGACAAGTGAAGTGTTAATTAATGTTACTGCAGGAGATATTCCTAAAGATATGCCTGTAACCGGTAAAGCAAAAGTGGAAAGTAGTCCTCATGAAGAATTAATTATAACTGAAGTAAATGTTCCTGAATTAGAATCGTCTTTAACTGAAAATAAAAAGCCTGATGAAAAAGTTGCAACTGTAAATGTAGACTCGATGGAATCTGTAACAATTACAGAAATTAAAGTTGGGGTTAAAGAAGGTGAATTCATTAGTGAGGATGTACCAGAGCAAAGAATAGCAGTGGTTGATATTAAAGGAAATGAAGTTGCACAGAAGGAAGAAGTTGTTGTAGGCCATGGCATTAAAGATCTAAAATATGAATCTCCAACAAAAGTATTAGCACAAGTAGAGCATACTCCAATACAGTGTGCAACATCTATGCAACAGTTAGTTGGAGAGTCAGAATCAGAATATATTTTACCAGTTAAACCAGATGAAAAATCTGCTGCTATTTCTATTGATGAACAAAATGTTGTTAATATAACTGAAGTTAATCCTGCCGACATGACAAAACCATTCTTTGCTGATGAAAAACCAAGTGGAGTTACTGCTACTCCATACATATCAGGACGAGGTGTAGCTATTGTATCTGAAGTATCTGTTGATCTAACTACTGGTAATGTACCAGAAATGAAAGCAACACCTTCAGCTGCTTCTGTGTTACAAACAACTGTTCAGGGATTGGTTGTCAAAGAATTAATGGTAGCTGAAAAAGAAGAAGATTTATTTGTGGAGAATTTACCAGATGAAAAATTAGCACAAAAGACGTTTACTGAAATGCAAAATCTACCTTCTGTTTCTTTAGTTACAATAGAGGATAAAGAAGGAGATTTAGTAATTCCAGAAAAACCAAAAGAGGTTGCAGCTGAAGCTAGTATTTTAAGTCAAGAAATTGCTGAAAAGAGTGAAATTATTACAGGAAGTACTGTATCAGAATTTAAATCAGAAACACCTCAGACAGCATTGGCTAAAGCAGATCAGTTAACTCATGTGAGTCTTACTAATATAGAAACTGCTGTTATTGAAAAAGAAGGAGAAATGATGAAAGATGTAGTGCCTGAGTTTAAGGCAGCAGAAATTACTTTTGAAAAAACTGAAATAATTTCCATTTCTGAAACAGTGCCTCATGATCAGTTTGATAAATTTATTGAAGAGACTAAACCAGAGGAAAAATTTGCTACACCTTCAATTTTAGGAAGAAAAGTAGCCCAAAAAACTGAAGTTACTACAGAACATTTCACAAGTGCTGTTAATTTTGAGAAACCTACACCTGCTACAGCAATACCTCAACAATTGCCATATGAAAGTGTAATAACATCTGAAGTTATGATTAGAGAATCTGAATCTAAATTAGACAAACAATCAGTTCCAGATTTTCACACTGCTGATCTTATGTTCCAAGAAGGTCACACTGGTGTGACTGTATCAGAATTAAATTTAGCAGACAAAGAAGACACATTGAAAATATCGTTTGCTCCTCAGGAAAAAATTGCTTTTACTGGTATTTCTGGTCAAAAAGTTGTAGAAAAATTTGAAGTAGTTTCTGAAATTGGAATTGGTTCTGTTCCAGATTTAGAGATAGAAACTGTAACTGCAAACCTAACTCATTCCCCTCAAGAAGGTATTACACTTACAGAGACCTCAATTCAAGAAAAAGAAGACATATTTTCTGGTGATGTTCTACCAATGTCTGCAATTGCTGAAATGGCCTTTGTTGAGAAACAAGGTGTCACAGTAACTGAAATAACAACTGAGGATAAAGAAGATAAGTATGTTCCATCAATTTTACCTGAAGGAAAAAGTGCATCAGCTTCCTTTACCTCACAAGAACTGCCAGAAATGGCTGAAATATTTACAGGTGAGACAATCAAAGAAATGGAAACCAATTTACCAAGAACTGTACAAGCTGAAACTTTACAATCTACACTTCACAGTTTTGAGACACATGTTACAATAGCAGTAGAACAAGAATCCTCATTAGAGACATTTAAAACACCAGCTGGTAAAAAAGCTGATTTTTCTTATGAAATTATTAACAAAGGTATTACTGTTTCAGAAATCACAACACAAGATAAAGAGGAGGTTTTTGAAGAAAAACAACCATCAGAATCATTTGCTAAACCAGAAGTACTTCCAACAGAAGTTGCACATGCTTCCGAAGTTGCTGTTGAATTAAGTCTGGGAAAGTTTGACAGAATATCACCAGAAAAAGCTAAAGCTTCTATTGATCAGGTACCATATCAGAGTATTATATCATCTGAAATAGCTCCTGTTGAAACTGGTAGTGATTATAGAGCAGTTGTGAAGCCAGAAATGAAAAGAGCACAGTTTTCAGTTGAAGAAGGTAAAGGCGTTTCAGTTATTGAAGTTGTTCCAGGAGATGCAGAAGCTGATTTCCAATCTTTAGAACTTCCAAAAGAAAAATGTGCCTTAGCTTCTATAACTGGACATGAAATAGCTGAAAGTAGTGTAGTTATTACAGATGTAAGTTTGAAAGAAGTTGAAGAGACACCTATGCTGAAAGTTACAGCAAATGTTACACAGCTTCCCTATCAGAATGTTATAACATCTGAGGTTATAGTTCGTGACAAAGAAAATTACTTTCCTGAAAAACCAGAGTTAAAGAGACAAAGTGCAAAATTGACATTTGAAGAAGGTCACAGTATCAAAGTAACAGAAGTTTTCAGTGAAGGAAAAGAAGAAACTCTTCCAGAAATGTCAAAACCAGAAAAACAGTCAGCACATTTACAGATAACAACTCAGGAAGTAGCACAGAAAACTGAAGTATTTACAGATATAAATGTTGGTGAAATAAAAAAGTTTACATCAATTGAAGTTAAAGCAACAGGTTCACAGATGCCATTTGAAAGTATAATTTCAACAGAATTAAGTATTGCTGAATGTGAAGGTGAGTTTACTTCCAAAAAATTGGATACTGTTAAAGCAAAACATGTCTTAGATGAAGTTAAATCATTAATAATAACCAACACAGAACCTGAAGATAAAGAAAAATTGCTCAGTATCTCAGAAAAACCTAAAGAAGCAAAAGCACAACCTTCAGTTACAGGCAAGGAAATTGCCGAGCAGTCTGTTCATGTACTGGGAGATAATATTAGTGACTTCAAACCAGAAAAACCTATATCAGCAAAAGCTACACCATCAGCACTTACATTTGAAGGAATAATTAGTTCCGAATCTATTGTCCAAGAAAGTGAGTCAGTTTTAGTAAGAGATAAAAAACCTGATAAGAAAATAGCTCAAGTTGATTTCAATGTTGAGGAGGGAGTAACTATTTCAGAAATAACTGCTGGTGATAAAGAAATGCCATATGTACCTGAAGAGTTGCCAAGAGAAAGAAAAGCCCTTCCTAATTTAATTGAAGGACATGAAGTTGCTAGTCAACTTCAAATTACTCCAAATACAGCTGTTAGTGATATTTCAAAAGAAGTAATTGAAAAAATAACAGCAGAGTCAGTGTGTGAAACTCTTCATGGTGTTGTTATTACTGAAAATTTGACAGAAGAAAGCGAAAGCGAATTTATTGGAAAATTCAAACCTAAAACAGAAAAAATAAACGTTGCTATTGAAGAAGGAAAAAAGGTCCAAGTTGTTGATGAAGTAGTTGTGGAACAGAAGGAAGGTAAATTGGAACAGATTCAGATTCCTGAGAACAAAATGGCTCAGCCTTCAATTACAGGCCAGGAAGTAGCTAATGTGCTAGAAACTTTTACAGAAATGTGTTTAGGAGATATTCAAAGTAAACAGATAAGTAAATCAGTTATTGCTACTCGAACATCTGTACCATTTGAAACAGTGACTTGTACAGAAGCTATGATTCAAGAAAGTGAAGGTAAACTTGAAACTTCAAAGAAAACAGAAGTGAAAACAGCATTAGTTTCTGTCGAAGAAGGTAAAGGAGTTACAGTTATGGAAATCACCGCTGATGATAAGGAAGCTCCTCTTTTTACAGAGAAGAGTAAACCATGTGTAGCACATCCAGAAGTTTTAAGTAAAGAAGTTGCATCAAAAACTGAAGTATTAACTGAAGTCAGCCTTGCAGATTTACCTGTTGATATGCCAACAAAAATTAAAGCTCAGTCAACACATATACCTTTTGACAGTTTACAACAGACTGAATTGTTAATTAGAGAAAAAGAAATTACGTTTTCAAGTCCATTAATTCCTCAAGGAACAGAAGCAGACATTGGTTTTGAAGAGGAAAAAGGTATAAGTATAACTGAAGTAATATCTGAGGTGAAGGAAAGTGAACTAGCACTATCTGAGTTACCTTCTGGACAGATAGCTCACTCAGATATTCATGGACATGAAGTTGCACAGACTTATGAAGTTGCACAGTTAGAATCAACCACTAAAGAAGTTGTTTCTAATATTCCTGAAAGTGTTAATGCATCAGTAACTCAATCTGAATTTCACAGTATTGTTCAAACTCAAACTACTATTCAAGAAAATGAATCAGAATTTGTAAAGAGCAGTGTTAAAAATAAAAAAGCAGAATTAAAATTTGAAGAAGGTCAGAGTTTAAGTATTTCAGAAGTTACTCTTGAAGATAAAGAAGGAATCTTGACGCTCCCTATGGAACCACAGATGAAAACTGCTGATGCACAGGTTTTGAGTCAGCAGTCAATACAGCAGAGTGATGTACAGATCAGTATGGATGTTAGTGATCTAAAAACTGATATACCAGAAAAAATTCAGATTCACCCAAAACATGATACTCAGCAAGGTTTAATAATCTCTGAAGGAATAGTACAAGAACAAGAAAGTATATTTGAAGGAAAATTTAAACCAGTTAGAAGTACAGCATTGGTAGAAATTGAAGAAAACAAAAGTGTTAGTGTTTCAGAAGTTATCCTTGAAGAGAAAGAAGATGAATTAATTCCAACGAAGAAGCCTACCAATTTTAAAGCTAAGCAAGAAGTAGATACACAAGAAGTTATAGAACAGAGTGAAGTGATTGTTCAGTCTTCAGTCAAAAAGTTTGATTCAAGAAAAGAATCACAAGCTCATGCTATACCATACCAAATTCCATTTGAAGGTGTAATACAAACACAGGTTGAAATTACGGAAAAAGAAAGTCAGTTGCTTGAACCTAAAAAGGTTAAAAGTGTTAAACCTAATGTTATTGAAGATATAATTGAAGGAATAACAATAGATGAAAAGATTCCAATCGATCAAGGAGAAACTTTTGACACACCATCATTGCCAAAATCAGTAACAGCTGAATCTGATATAATAAGTCAGGAAGCATTTTCACAGTTAGAAACAGTAACTTCCTCAACCACTGAAGATTTTGTACAAGTTACTCAGCCATCTCAACAGCAAGCACAGCCCAATCAACTAACATTTGATAGTTATGAAATTTCAGAAATTACTCCTCAAGAAAACGAACAGAAACTTGATACTACCTGGAGGCCTGAAAAGAAAAATGTTGAAACAAAGTTTGAAGAAATAAAAAGTTTGACGGTATCTGAAGTGATTTTACAAGATACTGAAGGTGAAGATGTGAAAGTTGATAAACCTCAAGAAGAGAAAGTAACATTTGGAATTATCAAAAAAGAAGTTGCATTAAAAAGTGAAGTCATTCCTGAAACATCATTAGGTGACTTCACTGTAAAATCACCAGAATCAACAGTAGCAAAAGTAACACCAGAACAGCTTCATAGTCTTATCATAACATCACCAGAACTGGGAGAAACAGAATCAGTTCTATCATCCACTGTCATTCCTGACACAAAAAAAGTTTCAGTTTCATTTGAAGAGCACGATAACGAAGTGACAGTATCTGAAATTCAACTACAAGAAAAAGAAAGTAAGTACTTAAACGGTTTGTATATCTATTATTTTATTTATCTTTATGTGTAAATTTATTTTTTGTTGTTAGCATGGATTATACATCATGAATCACATGAATAGTGCTTTTTATGTTAGGACTAGAAATATTATTGTAAAAAATTAATCCTGTACGTTATTTATTTATTAAATTGCAGCTGTTGTGAGGTAAGAATTATTCAAAGGATCAAACTGTTGAAGTAATGTGGAAGTACTTTTGAGAGAATTTGTTTTTGGTGTGTTTTGCATGAGTCAGTATTTTTTTAAGATCTAGCTAGTTAACTACTAAATTAATAGTATTTAATTTTATCTTCTTTTAAAATTTAATGTAAGCCTAAGTGTTATTTTTGTTACCGAGTATTTTCATTTAAATGAAACTACTACTATTTAAATTTAAATGATTCTTTTTAATGTATTACTAAAAAATAAATATTAATCAAAAAATAAGTAAAAAGTATTTAAACAAAAAATAAGTATTAATAAAAAATAAGCATTTCACAGTTTGTGCTTAAAAACATAACTATTACTCAGGTTAAAAGGCAAAAAAGTTAAAGAAAATAAAATTTTGCACTGTAGACAATTTTCTGTAAGCCAGATCAAACAATTTTTAAAACTCATTTACTAGGGTAGGGTGACATAAAAGGAATTTAATTAATGTATAAATAACTGTTTATGTACTGTATTGATTTACAACTTATTTTATCGAAGCTGATGATGATAATAATACTAATAATTTATAGGAATTAATCATGAAAATGATCACAATTAGGTAATCTAAAGTAGATTTTAATTGAATCAAGCAAAAGAAAAAAAAATGTTGAAAGTTAAATTATTAAATTCAAGGTCTGAATATTGATTTTACAACCTTTAAAATTATTTTGAATTTTCATGAATAAGATGTCAAACTTTTTATCTTTTGAGTTACTAAATAAAACCCAAATCAGAAGAAAAAAGGTAATATTTTAAAATCTGTACAAAATGTTAGTTATTATTTACAAAGTCCATATAATAATTTCTAGATTAGTGAATAATACCACTATCTGAATTCGTATAGTTTGTATCTGCCTTTTATTTCACAACAAAAGTTAATTAATTACTTTGTTAATAGCAGAATTTACAAAATTGAATAGTTGGTGATTTGGAAGGTTTTCACAGTTAGAGGTTTTTTTACTTCCATGTACAAAGTAAAGGAAGTATTGTGATTACAAAAAATTTCAGAAATATCCATTTTGACTAGTTTCGGCGTGACATCTTTATGTACTAATGTATCTCGTATAACTCGAAAACAATTAGCCATAGGATGTTAAAATTTTGGATTTAGAACTGTTGTAACATCTAGATGTGCACCTCCCGTTTTGATTGCAATTGACTGGACCAAAAGTGTCAGAAAAAGCCCAAAATCCAAAAAAGTTTGATTTTGGACTTTTTCTTAACTGCAGTAATAAGCCCTCATTGAGAGCTTTGCAACAATATAACATAAGTAGTAAATTAATGAAATATTTTGATATTACAAGGGGTAGGCTCATCAGGAATAAAACTTCAATTCTTTTTTTTGTTTAACTTCTTGTTTTTCATTTAAATATATTGATTTATTAATAATTTTTTAACCTCTGATTGTAAAAAAAAAATTAAATAAATAATAATTCAGTAATAACAATAAAAAAAATTTTAAAAAATATCCTTACTTATTAATGAAATAAAATTTTATGTACTTTTCATTATTTTTAAACATGTGTTTGTAATTAATAGGGATACAAGGAAGTTATGTGTATCCACATCAGATTTTTTAATTTTTTTCAACTTGTTTCTTGTTATTGATTGTGTTATAAAAGCAAACCATTGTGATAAGAAAATTAATATTCTCTTATTTAATCCAACATATAAAAATTACTTGTAGATTTAAAAAATAAAATGGAGAGAGAAATGAGTAAATTTAACTGAACTCCTTTTATAATACAATTCTTTTATTCTAGCCCTTATTATTTTAAATTTTGATAGTTTTTTTAAGTTAGTAAAAAAAAAATATAAATCATTTCACTGGCTTTAAATAATTTTTGTAATTATTTTATATGATTCAAGATTAAGATATTACTACAGTTTTATTTACATTTCAAAAAGTTTGAAATCTAAAAAATAATTTTAATTAAACCCTTAATTCAAAAGTACCTTCAATACCTTTAATTCAAAAATTTTGAATTAAAGGTGATAATTTTTTTTATTTTTGTGTTACAAATAGAAAATAAATCAATTATGCAATGTGTTTTAATAAAATGCCATTTCTTCTTTTCCAAGTAAAATATAATATTATTTGTGAATGTTGATCTCTACGACAGACCAACAGCATCTCTCTGCCTTTCATATGGCAGTTCTAGGTTTGAGTCCCATTAACACATTACAAAAAAGTAATTTATCATCAGTTGCCAGTTATTACAAAGCACCAGTCAGAATAAACAGAATATAGAACAGTTAATTGATATTGGGTTTCTTTCCTCCAAGTCAATTATTGATGTTCAACTCATTGTTCCGACTGAACAAAAGATATATTTAATTGTGTTAAAAAAATTGTGAATTCAAAAATTGTTTAGTTATCTGATAGTAGGCCTGTAGCATTATTGATTCATTATATTACACTATTTTCCTATTCAGGAAAAAAGAAAAAAAAAATATGAAATAAAGAATTAAATATAATATATTCAGGTTGTTATAAGCGATTCCAATTGTCAGTTAATATATATAATTAAAACTTTGGTAACAAAAATGACACAGTCATAATAATTATATTATTGTGTATTATGTGTGCTTATTAGTTTTTAGTTGACTTTAGTTATGATGTATTACAAGATTTGTATGTCCCTTTGTTACAAATTTCCTTCTGTGTCCTGCCACTACATTTTTATTAAATAAGAGACAAGTTCAGATTTATAAATGTGTTCAATGGTAAAGTATGTCTTAGAAAGACGACAGTTTCCAGTGCTAACCTCAATTCATTATTGCTGGAGCTGTACTTCCTAATAAAAAGAGAAGCATTTGTTGAAAAAGTTTTCTTTTATAGACGTAGTTTCATTTTAGATACGCATGTTCAGCAGATACAGTTTTAGATAGATTGGAACATCTAAAAATAATATTACTTTACACCTCATCCATTAGAAAAACTAATTTACAAAAAAAAAGAAGATATTTACAATAATATTACAGTTAATTAACAATAATATAACAAAAATAATATAATAATTATAAATGTTTTTCCCATCTATGTTTTTAATCCAACAAGTTTGTTTTTTGTTGACATTTTTTCTTTATTCTAAGATGTAAATAAAAAAAATTATAACCATACATCTTGCAATATTTTTAAAATTTTACAAAAATGTAAAAATTAATGTTTAATTATATTTCTTCAAAGTAAAATATAAATAAACGTAATTTTTATACGTATTGGTATTAAAAAAAAGGAAATTTTTTTATGACAGCCAATTATGAGTGAAGTATTAATTTTTACATTAAATAAAGACAAAAACATTTGCCGCGTTCTAGCCCATTTTGTATTTTAAATTAAAATGTATTGTAAATAATTTTATCTTATTTTAAATTTCTTTAATAAGTTATAAAAAAATTAAAATTTCAAAGTTATGGCACATTTTTTGAGTTATAATCTGAGGAATATTTCCTTTAATTATGTTAATGTAACAAAATGAAACCTATATTGTGTATATGTATGTGTAAGCATGTATAACTATATATGTGTGCGCACACATGTGCATGTGAATGTGTTTATAGGGAACCAGTTTAATGAATATATTTTCTTTTCTTTGAAAAAATCTATTGTTCATCGTTTTAAGTTTAAGAAATTTATTATTTTATTTAAAATTGGATTTTACATAAAAATTAATACTCATTAATAGTCTTATTGTGAGTAGTAACAATTTATGTTATAACTGAAGCCATATTTTATTAAACAGATATGTACCATAGATTGCAGAAATTGTATAGTTGTATAGCTGTTGTTAACATTAACTGCTGAAGCAATACTGTATTGCCCTTCATAGGTAATATCAATTGTAAGTAGATAATGAATGATCGATGCAGTCAATGTACTTTAAAACTGAATAAAAATGAACATCAGTTTATAAAGAAACTAGTAAGAAGAGATTTTTGTCTTATGTTAGAAAGCTAGTATGATTCCTAATTAGTTAAATTAAAAAAATGGATATTTATAAAGCTTTTTTTTTAAACTCTCTGTTATTTTATTAGTATATCATATTGTTAGATACAGCATGTAGCTTCAGCTTGTTAGATATAGCATTTAGCGGGCAGCTTTGTTAAACCATTGAAAAAAATAAATTATGAATAAAATAATTACTTTTACCTCCTGTAAACTGAGCACTTCACCTACATATAGCTCAATTCACCTTCATATAAAGGTAAAGTGCTGAGCCATCTTCATATAATGCACAAGTACAAAAAAGTATACAAAAGGGCACATTCCTGGAACAAAATTTAAAAAAAATTATATATTATATAAAATGTCTAAAATAAATATTTATCAGATGGAAGTATTGTATTTAAGTATAACATTATAATCATATATTATTTTTTATATATGTTATGTTATGTAAAATAATATATATATAAAATGAAGTAATATATATTATATTAAATGGCACATAAAGATAATAAGGCTGCGGAAGAATGTTAAATGTAATAAACAATATTATTTACATTCATTTGTGTATGTAAACATGGGAGATGTCAGATTATAACTCATAAAATGGATCCATACTTTTGCTTCATATAAATGTATCAAAAACAAACCTATTAAAGCGCTAAAGAAAAAGTTATATTTACTCGTAAGTAGAAAAACAAAAGTATATATATATATATATATGCTTTATTATATGTGTGTTAAGGTTGAAAAATTTATATAAAGTAAATTAAAACAGAAAATATAAAACACACATAAAATAGGGCCATAAAAAATTAAAGTCTTCCAAATAAAACACCGGAATACGATGAATTTAATACGTTAGAGTAACAATATTTACAAGAAAAAACATAAATACAAACTTAAAAAAATGTATATATAATAAAAGGGAACTACAAAAGGGTTATTGGTAACAATTAATCAAAATATAATCGAAACAAACAACAAAATTAAAACCTAAAAACAGAAACTAACAAACATTAATTTTCAGGAACCATGGAACGTGATACGACCACAATACCAACACAGACAGCAAGCACAACAATCCAGCCACACACTTCTATTCTACTTGTAACAGAAACAACACCAGTAATGGATACTAAAGAACACCGACCAAAAGAAATAGAAAAACAACATGCAAAGGAAACGGATGAAAAAGAACACGAGTCCCCACAACAACAAATCACACAAAGCTACACAAAACCAGACGATACAAACAAACCGGCAGAAACAACACAAAAAACAAAAGATGAACACGATAAAATGAAAAAGAAAATCAGAAAAACAAAGAAAGTTAAAATAACAAAAACCGATGAAACAACAGAAACGTACAAAACCGAAGAGACAGAAGAAAAGATAACAGAAATTGCAACAGAAGACACTGCAGCGCCTGTAGTTGAAGAGGCCCCGCAGGAAGTTACGACAACCGAAGTGCAAACGGTTGTGGTCAAGGACGGTGCTAAAAAGAAGGTAATCAGGAAGAAAGTTGTTAAGAAAGTAAAAGACGGAAAAGAGGAAGTTACGGTCACCGAACAGACGCCTAC